>CM054153.1:59337716-59347675 GCA_028751875.1 Rapana venosa | reverse complement strand
TGCCTTTGCCCCCTTTTTTGAAACCCTTTTCCCAAATTAAGGAGGCTGGCCCAAACAAAAAAAAAAGGGGGGTGGGGGGGGAAAAAAAAACCTGGGATCTTTAAGGATAAACAGAATAAATAAATTGCTTCTACGTATTAACAGGTGAGTTTTTGGCCTAAAATCCTCTAAACACACACAACACCCAAATTCTCATTTTTTTCCTCCTTTTTAAAATGGGGGAAAACGCCCAATCGTAATATCAAAGGTGAGAGAAGAGAAAGGAGAGGAGAGAAAAAAAAAAGAAGAGAGAGAGAGAGAGAAAGAGGAGAGAGTGGAAACAGAAAAAAAGAGAAAAAAAGGGAAAGGGGAAAAAAGTTAGGGAAGGATGACAACTTTTTTTTTTTCCCCCCATGGATTTTCTCTTTTCAATAACATGGTTTATATATATAATGAAGTAAAAGGAATGGAAAAACCAACTTTATAAAAACCAAATCTACATTCAAAAGGGAAAGAATAGTGAACAAACCACAAAAAACCAACCCCCAAAACCCCAAAACCCCCAAAACTAACACAAAACACACACACACACACACTTCCAATGCTTGCAACAACTCACCGGAAGTCCCAACGACCCCTTCTTTCCCGGGCGGGGCCGGGACCCGGATGTCCCCACATACAGAGGGCAAGTTGAGAAGGAAGCAGCATCCCAAAAAGCGCCATCCACAAACGCATCGTCCCCATAAACCACTGATAACTCTCCCCAAATTCTTTTCGCATGAAATTTCCACATGGCGAGGACTTTTTTTTTGCGGGGGATACTCCTGCCTCCACATTCCCAAAAAAAAACTTGCACAAAATCCGCTACTACGCATTTACCCTACCAATGACTCATCACTGACGTCATTCCCCTCCCCACAAAAAACACCAGAGAACCTTAAGGCGGGGTCCCCCCGTTTTGAAAAACGCTCGGGCTCGCGTGCGTAAAATATTTCGGACTCAAACGCCCACGAAGAAAGTTTGGGTGACACGTGACGTCCCCAGCGCATTTTGGGGGTAAAAAAAAGAAAATGGGGAAGGGGCAAAAAATTTTTTTTCCCCCCCCTAAAAACCCTTTTTGGATTTGGGGGGTTAAAAACCCCAATTTTTCCATAATTAAAAAAAGCAAAAAACCCAAGGCCCCCCCCCCCCCTTTTTCCCCCAAAAAATTTCCAATTTTTAAACTCCCAAACCCCCCCCCTTTTTTCCCCCCCCCACCCCCAGGGGGGGCCCCCACCCCAAAAAGTTTAAAAAACCCGCCCCGATTTTTGGGGGCCCCCAGGGCCAGGTTTTTTGGGGCCCCCCCTTCCCAAAAAAAATTGGATTTAAAATTCCCAAAATTTGGGGAAACCCCGGGGGGGGGGCCCCCGGGAAGGGGGCCCCAAAAAAGAAATGGGGGGCAAAAACCCTACACAAAGGGTTTTTGGTGACGAAAAAAACGAAAAAACCCAAATTTTTAAAAAAAAACCCTTTTTCCCCTTTTTGGGGCCCGGTTTTCCCAAATTTTTTTTTTTTGGGGGGCCCCCCTTAAATTTTTTTTTTCCCCCCTTTTTTTTTTTTGGGGTTTTCTGTTTTGGGGTTTTCCCTGTTTCTTTTGGTTTCCCCCTTTGTCCCCCCCCCCCCCCTTTTTTTTTTTTTTTTCCCTTTTCCCCCCCCCTTTTTTTCCCCCTTTTTTCCCCCCCCTTTTTTTCCCCTCCCCCCCCTTTTTTTTTTTTTTTTTTTTTTTTTTCCCCCCCCCCCCCCCCCCCCCCAATCCCCCCCCCCCCCCCCCCCCCCCCCCCCCCGGGTTTTCCCCCCCCCCCCCCTTTTTTTCCCCCCCCCCCCCCCCCCCCCTTTTTTTTCCCCCCCCAAAACCCCCCCCCCCCCCGGGGCCCCCTTTTTTTTGGGTTTTGGGTTAAATTCCCTTTTTTCGGCCCCCCGGGGAAAAATTGTTTTGGGGGGGTTTTCCCCTTTTCCCCCTTTTCTTTTTTCTAAATTTTTTTGGGGGGTTTTTTGCCCTTTTTCCCCTTTTCCCACACCCCCCCCCCACGGAAAAGGAAGTTGTTTTTTTCCCCCCCCCCTGCCTTTTTTCCCCCCCCCCCCCCCCCTTTTTTGTTTTTTTTTCCCCCCCCCGGGCCCCCCCCCCCCTCCCCCCCCCTTTTCTTTTTTCCCCTTCCCCCCCTTTATTTTTTTTCCCTTTTTTTTTTTCCCCTTTCCCCCCCCCTTTCCCTCCTTCCCCCCCCCTTTTTTTTTGGGCCCCCCCCCCCTTTTTTTTTTTTTTTTTCCCCCCCCCCCTTTTTCCCCTTTTTTTGTTTCCCCGGGCCCCCGGGGGGGTTTTTCTTTTTTTTTGCCTTTTTTTTTCCCCCCCGGGTTTTTTTTCCCCCCCTTTTTGGGAAACCCCCCCTTTTTTGGTTTTTTTTGCCCCCCCTCCCCCCCCCCTTTCCCCCGCCCCCTTTTCCCCTTTTTGGGAAACCCCCCCGACCCCCCCCCCCCCCCCCCCCCCTTTTTTTTGCCCCCCCACCCCCCTCGCCCTTTTGGGGCCTTGCCCTTTCCCCCCTAAAAAAGGGCCTTGTCCGGGGGTTTTTTTTCCCCCCCACCCCCCCACCCCCCCCCCCCCCCCCCCCCCCCCCAAAACCCCCCCCTTTCCCCCTTTGGTTTTCCCCCCCCCTTTTTTTTTTTTTTCCCCTTTTGTTTTTTCCTTTTTGGCCTCCCTCGGGCCCCTTTCCTTTTTGGGGGTTTTGGTTTCTTCCAAAAATATCTTTTTGCCTCCTCCCGGGCTTTTTTTTTTTAAATTTTTTTTGTCGCCCCTTTTTTCACGTTCCCCCCCCCCCCCCAAAAAAAAAAAAAACCTCGGGGTCAAATCTTTTTCCCCCCCCTTTTTTTTTTTTTTCCACTGCTCTTCTCTCCCTTTTGTCGCGCCTTCTTTCCTTGCCCCCCCCCCATTTCTTCGTTTCCCCCCCAAAATGTTCGTTTTCCCTTTTCTTCTTCCTTTTTCCTTTTTTCTTTTCTTCCTTCCCCCTTTTTCTATTTTCTCCCCCCTTTTCCCCTTCCTCCTTTTCCCCCCCCCCTCCCCCCCCGGTTTTTTGGTTTTTCTCTCTTTCCGGTCATCCGGGGGGCCTCTTTGGGGTTTAAACGGCCCCTTTTCCTCTTCCCCCTTTCTTTCGTTCCCCGCACGGGGAAAAAACCTCCGTTTTTTCCTTTTCCTTGTTCCCTCTTTCCCCCCTTTTTTGGGGTTTCCCTTCCCTTTTTTTTTTCCCCCCCCCCGGGTTTCTTTTTTTTTGGGGCTCCCGGGGCCCCCCTTTTAATCCCCCCCTTTTCTCTCCCCCCCCTAAAACCCTTTTTCCAAAAAAAAAAAAACCCGCCAAAAAAAAATTTTTGGCCCCCCCCTGTCTCCCCCCCCCCCCCCCCCCCCCCCCCCCCCTTTTTTTTCCCCTCCCTCCCCCTTTTCTCCCCCCCCTCCCCTCCCCGCTTTTCCTGTTTTTTCCCCCCCCCCTCCCCCCCCCCTTTTTTTCCCCCCCCCTCCTCCCTCCCCCTTCTTACCTTCGCCCCCTGCCTCCTGCCCTTTTCCAAAAATTTTGTTTTTCCTTTCCCCCTCTCTCTCCCCCTCCTTCTTCTCCTCTCTCTTCTCCTCCCCCTTCTCCCTCTCTCTTTTCCCTCTCCCCCTTTTCTCCTCTCCCCCCCTCGTCTTTTTCTTTTTGGGGAAAAAAATCGTTTTTTGGCCCCCCCTTTTTTCCTCTCCCTTTTTTTCTCCCTTTTGCTTCTCCTTTTTTCCCCCCCTTTTTCCTTTGGTCCGGGTCATCTTTCTTTTTCCCCCCCATTTTTTAAACCAAATTTCTTTTTTTTTAACCCCAAATCCATTGTTTTTCCCCCGGTCCCCCCCCAAACTTTTCTCGGGTACTTTCCCAAAAAAAAAAGTATTTTTTATAGGACCCCTTTTTTTCAAAAAGAGGCGGGTTTTAACCCCCCCAAAATGGGGGTTTTTTGGGGGGGGGGGGGTGGGGGGGGGGGCGCGGGGGTTGTTTTGTGTTTGTGGGGGTTTTTTGGGTTTGTGTTTGTGTTGTGTTTTGGTGTGTTTTGGGAATTTTTTGGGAAAACGTAATCAAAAGAGTAATCACAAAATTAAAAATTTTTTTTTTGTTTTTTTAAAAGGTGTTGGGGTTGTGTTTGGTTTAGAAAGTGTTTCCCCTTTGGGGTTGGTGTGAGGGGGAAAAAGGGAGGGTTTTTTTTTTTTTAAAAGGGGAATTTTTTTTTGGGGGGAAAATGTAAAGGGGAGAAAGGGGAAATGTAGGGCCCCCCCTTTCTTTGGGGTTTTCGGTTCTTTTTTTTTTCCTTTCCCTCCCTTCCAATCCCCCTCTTTTCCTCCCCAATCCCTCCCCCTTTTTTTTGCCCCCCTTTCCTTTTTTCCCCCTTTTGGGAGGGGGGTTGTTCCCCTCCCCCCCCTTAAGGTTTCCCCGGGTTCGGAACCCTTAAAAAATTTTCCTTGGGAGAAATAAACCAATCCCCGGTCAAGACAAAAACCGGGCCCCAAAAAAAACCTTTTCCCTTTCGAAAAGGTTTTCCTAAAAAGGAGAAAAATTTAAAACCCGCAAAACACGGGGACGGATGAAAAAAAACAAAAATTTTTCCATTTTCCCCTATAAAAAAAAAAAAAATAAATAAATTTTTTCCCCAAAGCCCCCCCCCCCCCCCTTTTTTTTCTTTTTTCCCCCCCCTTTTTGTCTCTTTTCCCCCCTTTCTTTCCCACCCCCCCCCCCCCCCCCCCACCCCCCCCCCCCCCCCCCCCCCCCCCCCCCCCAAACCCCCCCCCCCCCAAACCCCCCCCCCCTTTCCCACCCCCCCCCCCCCCCCCCCCCCCCCCCCCACCCCCCCCCCCCCCCCCCCCCCTCCCCCCCCCCCCCCCCCCCTTTTTTTTTTCCCAAAAAATTTTCCCTTCCCTTTTTTTTTTCCCCCTCCCCCAAAAAAAAAACTTTTCCCTTTTCCCCCCCCCCTTTCCCTTTTTCCCCCCCCCCCTTTTCCCCCCCTTTCCCCCCCCTTTTTTTTTTCTGTTCCCCCCTTTTTCTCCCTTTTCCCCCTTTTCCCACCCCTTTTTTTTTCCTCTTTTTTTTCCCCCAAAACTCCCCTTTTTTAAATTTTTCTCCCTTCCCTTCCCTTCCCCCCCTTTTCCCCCCTTTTCCCCTTCCCCCCCTTTTTTCTTTTTTGGGAAAAAAACCCTTTTTTCTTCCCCCCCTTTTTCCCTTTCCCCCCCTTTCCCCCTTTCCCCTTTTTTTTAAAAATCCCTTTTCCTTTCCCCCCCCTTTTTTCCCCCCCCCTTTTTCCCTTTTCCCCCTTTCCCCCCTTTTTTGTTCCCCTTTTTTTTAACCCCCCCCTTGCCCCTTTTTTTCCCCCCCCCCTTTTCCCCCCCCTTTTCTTTTCCAAACCCCCCTTTTCCCCTCCCCCCCTCTTTCCAAATTTTCCTCCTTACCCCCCTTTTGGTTTAAATTTTTTTCCCCTCCCTTTGCCCCTTTTTTTTTTTCCCCCCCCCCCCCTTTTTTTGTTTCCCCCTTTTTTTTTGTTTATTTTTTTTTTTATTTTTTTAAATTTTTCCCCTTCCCCCCTTTTTTCTTTAAAATCCCTCCCCCCCCCCCCCCCCCGCCCCCCCACCATTTTCCCCCAAAAAATTTCCTCCTTTCCCCCTTTTAAAAAAACCCCCCCTTTTCCCCCCCCCCCCCTTCCTTTATCTTCCCCCCCCCCCCCCCCCCCCCCAAAAAAACCCCCCCCCCCCCCCCCCCCCCCCCCCAAAAAAAATTTTTTTTTTTTTTTTTTAAAAAAGGGGCCCCCCCTTTTAGGGGCCCCCCCTTTTTTTCCCCCCCCCCCTTTTTTTTTTAATTTTGGTTTTCCCCCGTTTTTTATTTTTTTTTGTTTTTCCGGGGCCCCCCCCCTTTTTGTTAGGGGGGTTTTTTTCCCCCCAAACACAAAAAACAACCCCCCCAAAAAAAAAACAAAACCCCAATTTTACAAACAAAAACGAAAAAAATTTTTCTCAAATTTTTTGGGGGGGGGTTGGGGTTTGGGTGAAAAGGGGGGGGGGGGGGGGGGGGTGGTTTTGTTTGTTGGGGTTTTTTGGGTAGGGGGGGGGGGGGGGGGGGGGGGGGGGGGGGGGATTTTTTGTGTTTTTTTTGAAGTCCCGTGGGTGGGGTTTAAAAAAAAAGGGGGGGGGGGGGTTTTTAGTGTTGGGGAGAAGGGGTTTTTGTTTTTGGTTTGGGGGTTTTTGGGGGGTGTGTCCCGCCCCTTTTTGGGGGGGGAAAAAGGGGAAAGGGGAAAAGGGGGGGGGAAAGAAAGGGAAAAAAGGGGGGAAAAAGGGTTTGGCTTTTTTCGTGTGTGTTTTTCGTTGTTTTTTTTTTTTGCTTTGTCCCAAAACAATTAAATACCCCCTACCTAGCTACCCAAAAAACAAAAGGTGGTTTAAAATTAAATGGGGGTTTTTAAAAAAACCGGTTTTTGCCGGGCCCCCCCTTTTTGGGGTTTTTTTTTTCCCCCCCCCCTTTTTTCCCCCTTTGGGGGGGGGAAAAAAATTCCCCCTTACACCGGGTTGACCCCCCAAGGGGAATTTTTTGGAAAACTGGGAACCCAAAAAAAATTTCGGGGGCAAAAAACAGGAAAGTCAAAAACCAGTTTGCCCTGAAAAAAAAAAAAAGAAATTGAATTTAAAATGTGGGGGGTTTTTAAAAAAAATTTTATTTAAAACCAAATTTTTAAAAAAAATTTTAAAAAAAGAGTTTTCCCCCTGAAGACATCCCCGTAAAAAATAAAAAGAAAATTTCGCCCCGGTTTTTTTTTAAAAAACCCCTTTAAACCCCCCAAAAACAACAAAAACAAACCCAAAAAAAAACCCCCAAAAACCCCCAAAAACCCCCCCAAAACCCCCCCCAAAAAAAAAAAAACCCCCAAAAAAAACAAAAACCAACCCAAAAAAAAACCCCCCCAAACCCAAAACCCCCAAAAAACCCCCCCCCCCAAAACCCAAAAAAAAAAAACAAAACCCCAAAAAAAAAAAAAAACCCCCCCCCAAACAAAAAAAAAAAAAAAAAACACAAAAAAAAAAACAACCCCCCAAAAAAAAAAAAAAACCCAAAACCCTTGGGGTTTTTTTTACTAAAACCTTTTTTCCCGGTAAAAAAATTTTTTGGATTAAAAAAAAAATTACAAAAAATAAAAAAAAAACAAATGGTTTTTTTAAAAACAAAGGGGGGGTAGGTTTTAACCCTTTGAAAAAGGAAATTTTTTTGAAAAAATTTTTTTTTAGTAATTTTCCCTTTTTGGGGGGGTTTTTTTTTTAAAAAAATTTAAACAAATCCCAAAAAGGGTTACATTTTTTGCCCCCAAAAACCATCAAAATAACAAAATTTTTGTTTACATTAAAAATGTTTTGGAAGAAGGGTTTTTTTGGGGGTTTTTAAAAGGGTTTTCTTTTTTAAAAAAAGTTGGACAAAAACAAAATTACAAAAATCCAAAACTTCACATAAGGCCCTACCCTCCCTAAACTAACAAAAAAAAAAAACCTTTTAAAAAAACTACAAATACCTTTTCCTTAAAACCCAAATTTTTACTTTTAAAAAATCAAACCTAATTTTCATAATAAAAATTTACCAAAAATTTAAAAATCAACTTTTAAAAAAAATTTTAAAAAAAACACTACTTTAAAAAAAACCAAATCAACAAAACATCAAACCCCAAAAAAATTTTAAAAAAATCCCTTCATCCTACTTACCAATTAAAAACCCCTTTAAAACACCAAAAAAAAAAAAAAAAAAACCCCCCCCCAACCCCAAAAAGGAACCAAAAAAAAAAAAAATTTTTTTTTTGTTTTTGGGGGTTGGTTGTTTTTTGTTGTTTTTGTTGGGTGGGTTTAAAAAAAATTTTAAATAAATTTTTTAATTTTTATTTATTTATCTATGCTTTCTTCATAATAGTTGTTTATTGCGATTGATTAGTTATGTGCATACCCCTCCCACCTACTCACACACAAGCACGTGCGCGCGCACACACACACACACACACACACGCACGCACGCACACGCGCACGCACACACATTTCCCGTCAGATATCACTATTTAGTGGAAGGACGTTAAACTGAAGAACTACTACTACTCACTACTACTACTACTACACTACTACTACTACACTACTACTACTACACTACATACTACTACTACAACTACTACTACTACTACTACTACTACATCACACACACACACACACACACACACACATAAACACACACACAAACACACACACAAACACAACACACACACAAACACACACACAAACACAAACACACACACACACACAAACACAAACACACACACACACACACACACACACACACACACACACACACACCACACACACACACACACACACACACACACACAACACACACACACACACACTGTCTCTACCTGTCTGTCTCTTCTCCACACACATACACAACACAACACTACACTACACAACACAACACTACACTACACACACAACACAACACAGCACTACACTACACTACACTACACAATACAACCACTACACTACACACACTAATAATAATAATAATATATGGAATTTATATAGCGCTGAATCTTGTAAAAAACAAACAAATCGAAGCGCTGCACTCAATCATTTACAGGCATGCAACTCTCCTTAAACATAATGAACAACAGATTTCAAAACCATGCGCGCGCACGTATGCACGCATGCACGCATGCACGCATGCACGCACCACACACACACACACACACACACACACACACACACACAACACACACACCCCACACACACACTCGGAACCAACACTTAGAAGGTGAAAGATGCTGTTGAAAATTAGGGACAGATATTTGGGGGGAAAGTCTCAGGTAGGAAATAAGTGTGTTTTGAAGCTGGATTTGAAGGTATCAAGTGAAGGCTTTTGGCGAAGTGAAAGAGGGGGGTCATTCCGGGTGGATGGACCAGAAACAGAGAAGGAGCGACGGCCAACATGGGGTTTGTTTGAATCTGGGTGTTCGAAAGCACAAAGTATCTGCGGCTGAACGAAGGGAACGGATGGAGTGTACAGATGAAGACAGTTACAGAGATAAGAGGGTGCAGATTTGTGGAGACATTTGAAACAGAGGATATTGATTTTATACTCCAGTCTTTGTGAGACAGGCAGCCAGTGAAGAGATCGCAGAAGAGGAGTGATGTGTTCATATTTTTTCTTTCTTAGGACCAGTCGAGCTGCAGAGTTTTGTATGCGTTGTAGAGAGTGGATAGATGATGCTGGTAGGCCAGCCAAAAGAGAATTACAGTAGTCTAAACGGAAAGAATGAGAGATGTGACAAGCTTGGAAGTTGCATCATGGACAGATACTTGCGAATCCGCTTATGCGCCGTAATTGATAGTAGCAAGACTGCAGGTCTGGGTGATGAATTTTTTCAAAGAGAGTGTGTTGTCAAGAACTACTCCTAAATACTTCACAGAGTTGGACAAAGGAACTGACGTATTGCCGAATTCTATTGAAGTTTTTGCGATAGAGGAAAGTTTATGTTGGGTCCCTATGACATGGCTTCGGTTTATTTCGGCATTAATTGTAACTTGTTCTGAGTCATCCATTTTGAATGTCTTGAAGGCAGTAGGACATATTTGTCAGGAGGGAAGGCAAGTTTTCAACAGTATACACTGCACTGAAGCTGAGTATCATCGCATAGAAATGATGATCAATATGGTGGTTGTTTATTATATGTGAGAGTGGAGCAGTGTAGAGAGTAAAGAGAACAGGGCCCAGGACTGATCCCTGCGGGACTCCACATTCCATTATGACAGGTTTTGATTGAATTTTGTTTACAATAACTTTCTGGAACCTGTCTGTAAGGTATGAAGTAAACCAGGTGAGGGCTGTGCCGTTAATACCAAACGTATTTTGGAGGCGAGAAAGAAGAATTGAGTGATCTAT
>CM054153.1:59325216-59327716 GCA_028751875.1 Rapana venosa | reverse complement strand
ACACACAAGTTGTACATTTCAGCAGGGTGATGGAATTTTGGCTTTTAAAGGCAGGGTCAGATATGAGATGAAACAAGAGGGAAAATTCTTAGGTTTGAAATAGGTATGTTTTGAGGCTGGATTTAAAACTCTCTCTCTCTGAGCGCTTTGATTTGTTGCTTTACAAGATTCAGCGCTATATAAATTCCATACATTATTATTATTATTATTATTATTATTATTATTATTATTATTATTATTAAAACTGTCGTAAGTAGGCTTTTCACGAAGGGAGAGAGGGAGGTCATTCCAGATTGATGGACCAGAAATAGAGAAAGAGCGACGGCCAACAGTGGACTGGTTGAATCTAGGTATTCGTAAGCCGAGGGTATCTGCAGCAGAGCGGAGGGAACGTGAAGGAGTGTACAGGTGAAGACATTCACAGAGATATGAGGGTGCTGTTTTGTGGAGACATTTGTAACAGAGGGTACTGATCTTGTACTTTACTCTATGTGGCACAGGCAACCAGTGGAGAGATTGCAGGAGTGGAGTAATATGCTCAGGTTTTCTCTTTTTGAAGACTGATCGAGCTGCAGAGTTTTGTATGCAATGAAGGGAGTGGATAGATGATTCTGGCAGACCAGCCAAAAGAGAATTACAATAGTCCAGACGTGAAAGAATAAGAGAAGTGACAAGTTTAGACGTTGCATCAGTGGACAGGTGCTTTCGGACTGCACTTATACGTCGTAATTGATAGTAGCTGGACTGGCAGGTCTGGGTGATGAATTTTTGCACAGAGAGTGTGTTGTCAGATGGCAGACATGTTCTTCACATGTTCAGGAGAGCATCGATTTGATATGTTCAGAATGTTGAACCCGTTGCATTGTGTTCCTCTTAATTTATCAATGCACTTAGAAAGACATGTTAAACGAATAATGACTAATTTAGATTTGGTATTTCTGATATATATTTACACTCTTATCGTTACAAGTCTGTCAATGATCTTAATTTGATGTGTCCATTATGTCATGATGCGCTTGAAAATGAACTTCATTTTATTCTGTCTTGCCCTGAGCTCAAAGAGCTGAGAGAACAACTGATCCCTTTGAAGTATTTTTGACAGCCAGTTTTGTTCAAATTAGTTATGCCGATGACAAACTCCTAATGAAAAAGTTGCAGACAAACTTGTATATTTATACAAAGCGTTTAAAGTGCGCAGTATGTTGTCAATATAAAAAACCATTTATGTCAATATGTGAAAACCTACAAAGTGTGTGTTTCTATTTTGTATATATACCCCTTCTAAGGGGCAATAGCCTATATGAATAAATAATCCGAATCCTAATTCCTCTCTCTCTCTCCGTCTTTCTGTCTCTGTCTCTCACTGCCCTCTCTGTGTGTCTCTCCCCCCTCTCTCTGTCTCTCCCTCTTTGTGTGTCTATTTTTTCTACCCCTCTCCCCCCGTCCTCTCTCTCTCTCCGGATGAAAAAAAGTATGCGTATACTTATTCTTTTAAACCCTTGAAAAATAAAGATTAATTTCATCTCTCTCTCCTTCTCTTTTCTCTCTCCTCTCCTCTCTCTCTCTCCTCTCTCCTCTCTCTCTCTCTCTCTCTCCCCCTCTCTCTCTCTCTCTCTCTCTCTCATCACTACAACTTCTAAGTAAGACAACCAAAAAGTTACACACTCCTCTCCATCTCTCCATGGCAGTACCGTCCCCCCCCCCCCCCCCTATCCACTCCCTCCCCCCCCCTTCCCCTCCTGCTCTTCCCTGATGATCCAACCCAATCCAATCAAACCAAATCAAGCACGTTCTTTTGCATCCTGGGAAGATGAAGGAAGGAACGGGAACTGATTGGTTTGGGCCTTTGTCCCTCTGTCGTCTGCATTTATACAATTGAAAAATAAATTATTGTATGTTTGTGTGTAGTTTGTAAAGTGTGTATGTTTTTGTGTATGTATGTTGTTTTATGTGTGGTGTAAGTATGTATGTATGTATGTATGTATGTATGTATGTATGTAAGTATGTATTATGTATGTATGTGTTGTGATGTTGGAGTGTGTATTATGTATGTAAAGTATGTATGTATTTTTGTATGTATGATTTTGTATTATGCATGTGTGTAGTATGTATATAAAGTGTGTAGTATGTATCATGTAAGTATGTATGCATTGTGTGTATGTATGTATAATATATATATATATATATAAATATATATATATATTATATATATATATAAAATATATATATAATATTAATGTATTATGTAGTATGTAATGTGTATACGTGTGTGTATTATTATTTACCTACAAAGTACGTAACATACACGATTGTTATGTATTATATGTTAAAGTGTGCACTTTGCGCACTATAAACGCTCCAGTTACACCCCCCCTCCCCTGTCCCCCTCTCCTATTTTAAAGAATGTAAATTTAACTTTGGGTAGGCCCAAAACTATTGATGGGTTGATCAAAAAAGGGGTTTGGCCTGAACACAAAGGACGGACAAATTACTAGATCGA
>CM054153.1:59323064-59324716 GCA_028751875.1 Rapana venosa | reverse complement strand
TTCTTCTTCTTCTTCTTCTTCTTCTTCTTCTTCTTTTTCTTCTTCTTCTTCTTCTTTGCAATTCTTCTTCTTCTTCTTCTTCTTCTTCTTCTCCTTCTTCTTCTTCTTCTTCTTCTTCGCAATTCTTTTTCTTCGCAATTCTTCTTCTTCTTCTTCCTCTTCGAAATTCTTTTTGTCCTTTGCAATTCTTCTTGTCCTTCGCAATTCTTCTTCTTCTTCTTCTTCTTCTTCTTCTTCTTCTTCTTCTTCTTCTTCTTCTTCTTCTTCTTCTTCTTCTTTGCAATCCTTCTTCTTCTTCTTCTTCTTCTTCTTCTTCTTCTTCTTCTTCTTCTTCTTCTCCTTCTTCTTCTTCTTCTTCTTCTTCTTCTTCTTCTTCTTCTTCTTCTTCTTCTTCTTCTTCTTCTTCTTCTTCTTCTTCTTCTTCTTCTTCTTTCTTCTTCTTCTTCTTCTTCTTCTACTTCTTCTTCTTCTTCTTCTTCTTCTTCTTCTTCTTCGCAATTCTTCTTCTTCTTCTTCTTCTTTGCAATTCTTCTTCTTCTTCTTCTTCTTCTTTGCAATTCTTCTTCTTCTTCGCAATTCTTCTTCTTCGCAATTCTTCTTCACAATTCTTCTTCACAATTCTTCTTCGCAATTCTTCTTCACAATTCTTCTTCGCAATTCTTCTACTTCTCAATTCTTCTACTTCTTCGCAGTTCTTCCTCTTCTTTGCAATTCTTCTTCTTCGCAATTCTTCTTCTTCGCCATTCTTCTTCTTCGCAATTCTTCTTCTACGCAATTCCTCTTCTTCTTCTTTTCCTTCACAATTCTTCTTCTTCTTCTTCTTCTTCTTCTTCTTCTTCTTCTTCTTCTTCTTCTTCTTCTTCTTCTTCTTCTTCTTCTTCTTCTTCTTCTTCTTCTTCTTCGCAATTTCTCTTCGAAATTCTTCTTTACAGTTCTTTTTCTTTTGGGCAATTGTTGGTGATATTGTTTTTAGAATTGTGATGATAATGAAAAAACCCCACTCATGTGCATTCTCTTATACCCAGTTCCCGTATGCATGCAGGTTTTTTTTACCGTCCGTTTCCATCACAGAAATGCCCTTCTCTTTGGAAAGGCAGGGCAAGATTTTAACGTGTGCGCAACATGTTCTGCGTGCGTTCACACACGGGACCTCGGTCTATAGTCTTAACCAAGATGCTTTCGAAGGAGTGGAATCAGCACTGATGTTAACTCTCATCTCAACTAATCTCAGCTGCTCCCATAACCCCCATCAAGGGTCGTAGAGGCACTGCAGTGACGAACGTTGCACCAGTTGGCTCCATTTGCGGCGGTGTGGGCAAGTGCCTGGGTTGTGGAGAAGCTCTTCCCGGTCCATTCAGTGATGTCTGCCCATTTCTTCTTCTTCGGCCTGCTTCGCCTTCTCTTCCCCTGCACTGTTCCTTGCAGTATGGTCTTGGAGAGCCCATCTGATCTTGTCACATGCCCATACCGTCTGAGCTTCCTTTTCTTTGACTGTGGTCAGCGGGTCTTCGTACTGCTTTACTTGTTGGGTGATAGTTTGTCGGACTTCTTCGTTGATAATGTGGTCCGTGTATGAAATGCCAAGGAGTCTTCTGAGGCATCTCATCTCCAAACCCTGGATCCTTCTTTGTAGATCTGCATTCAATGTCCAG
>CM054153.1:59310564-59318064 GCA_028751875.1 Rapana venosa | reverse complement strand
GTTAAAACATTAAACCAAAACAAATTTTTGGCAAATCCCCTTTTTCAAAATTTTTTCCCCGGAAATTTTTAAAATTTCTCTTTTTTCCAAAAATAATTTAACCAAAATTTCGGAAAACAAACCCTTTTTTTTTTTCCTTTTTTTCGTTTTTCCTTTCCCTTATTTTCCCTTAATCCCCCCCCCCCTTTTTTTCTTTTCTCTTTTCCCCCTTTTCAAATCCTTTTTCTTTTTTTCTCTTCTTTTTCCCCTTTTTTTTCTCCCTTTTTTCTCTGTTCGAAAATTTTTGGTCTTCCCTTTTTTTTTAAAATTTTTCTGCCCCTTTTTTTTTATTCCAAAGGGGGTTTTTTTTGTTTTTTTCCCTTTTGTTTTGGTTTTTTTTCCTTTTTTTCTTATTCCTTTTTTTAATTTTTTTTTTTTTTTTCCCCCCCCCCCCCCCCCTGTCTGTTTTTTTGGTTTTAGGGTTTTGTCCTTTTCCTTCCCCTTCCTTTTTCTTTTGCTTTTCTCTTTTTCTCCCCCTCCCTCTTCCCTTTCCCCCCCTCCCCCCCCCCCCCCCCACCCCAAACCCTTTTTTTATCTACGTACTTTTCTTGGATTTGTTTGGGTTAAAAGGGAGTTATTCTTAAAACAGTGTATCGATTTTATTGCTACTTTTACTCTCCTTGTTGTTCTTGTTGTTTTCAGCTTAACGGGGTTTCCCCGCTTTTTCACACTAAAAGAACTCCCCCGAAAAATGTTCTCCGTCTCTCTCCCAAATTTTTTCTAGGAAAAACACTCCAAACATGTCTACAATTTGGGTGGAAAAAAGTTTGCGTGTATGGGGCGTTTTTTAAAAAAAAAAAAACCCCCCCCCGCCATAATAAAGGCAGCCATACTCCGCCTAAAAAGGATTTTTTCCCCCTTTAAAGGAGAGTGGGGCTTGGGGGGCTAAGGCTCGTCATGGTTAGGGGGGCAAAACTCAATAAAAAATTTTTAAAAAAATGTTTACAACATTTCGTTTCAGGGTCTGCGCTTTGCTTAAGTTCCCCCTCACCAACGCAAATGTACATTCGTGGGAAAAAAACGCTGCATTTTAAAACCTGGGGGCGTTGTGTTGTTCCAGAAAGTAGGTAAGGAGGAGTTGAGAAAGTTTTTTTGTGTGCTTAAAAAAAAAAAACAAATTTTTAAACAAGAAAAAAGGGTCATGGGGGAGGGGGGAGTGAGGGAGAAAAATGGAGGGGTCCCCAAAGCCTCCCACCCCCAACCCCCCCCCCAAAAAAAAGGGAAGATTTTTGAAATATATTAAAAACAAATTTTTCCTTGGGCCCGGTTTTTAAAAGCGATTTTAAAAAACTAAAACCCTTTTGGAATAATCATCCCTCCGTTGCTAGGTAAGAGGCATTTTTTAAAAAGGGTTTTTATACTTTTAAGAAAAATTACAGAAACAAAACAAGAAAATTTATTTGGGGGGGAAAGGAGGGGGTAGGGGTGTACAAGGGTACAAAATTTAAAATAAGGTTTTTTGGGAAAGTACACGCCCCCTTTTTTCCCTTTTTTTTCCAAAATTTGCTCATTTTTGGGTTTTTGAGTTTGTTAACTCTCTTTTCTCTCTCTTCTCCTCTCTCCCCTCCCCTATCTCTCTCCTTCTCTCTACCCTCTCTCTCTTTTCCCTTTTCTCTCTCACTTCTCTCTCTTCTCCCCCTCTCCTCTCTCTCTCCTTCTCTATCACCCTTTCTTCCTCCCTTTTTCTCTCTCTCCCTTCCCTTCTCTCACCCCTCTTCTCTCTCTCCTAAACTCCCCCTCCTCTCCTCCCCTCTCTATCTCCCCCTTTTCTCTCTCTCTCCCTCTTTTCCTCCCATCTCTCTCTCACACAAAACAGGGAAAAAAACCCCAGCACCCCCATACAAGGGGAAAAGTTTTTTGCTAAATGTGCTTTTCTCCTCCACGAAGCATTTAAGCTTTTTTGCTTAGATCAGAACCAAAAAAAATACCAGACTAAAGGACCCTGCCAATTCTCTTTTTTCCCAATTTTTTGAATCCTTTTAACTGAAAAAAGTCTGAAAGTTACCCCGGAGAAAAGAAATAATGATTGGAGAGAGGAGAAAGTAGACAAGAGGGAGATAGAGGGGAAAAGAGAGGGGGAGAAGAGAGAGAGAAGGAGAGAGAAGAGGAGAGGAGAGGGGAGAGAGAGGGAGAGGGGAGAGAGGAAGGATTTTGGGGAGAGGGCGAGAGAAAAGGAGAAAGAGAGGAAAATGGGAGAGAGGGGGGGGGGAGGGGAAAAAGAGAAAAAGACCCAAAAAAAGAAAAAAAAGAAAGAAAAAGGAGAGAAGGGGGGGGGTGAAGGGAAGGAGGGGGGGGGGGGTAGACCAGGCATGCTGTGTACTACATATCGCCTATTCCAGGATTCCTTCAGTTTCTACTACATCATCAGTCAGTGACAGCTGTCCATAGTGACTGCTTATTTGAAAGAAAAGAAAAGAGAGAATTGTGTTTGCGAATTTTTGTTAATGAGAAAAGATGATTTTTTCTTTTTTTTGAGAAGTGTCCGTGATTGCGTAAGATTTTTTTTGTCTTTTCAAGATAAGAGTCGATACACAAGTGAAATAACGTCTGTTTTTGTGTGTCTTTCTCTCAGTCTGTCTCCTTATGTCTGTCTGTCTTTTCGGCTGTCTGTCTGCCTGTCTGTCTGTCTATATGTCTGTCTCTCTGTCTCTGCCCCTCTATGTCTGTCTCTCTCTGTCTGTCTGCCTGTCTGCTTGTCTGTTTCTCTCTCTCTCTCTCTCTCTCTCTCTCTCTCTCTCTCTCTCTCTCTCTCTCTCTTCTGACTGTCTCTCACTCTCTGCCTGTTTATCAGTGTCTGTCCCTCTGTCTGTCTGTCTGTCTATCTATCCCTCTGTCTGTCTGTCTGTCTGTCTCTCTCTCTCTCTCTCTCTCTCTCTCTCTCTCTCTCTCTCTCTCTCTCTCTCTCTCTCTCTCTCTCTCCCCTCTCCCCTCTCCCCTCCCCCCTCTCCCCTCTCCCCTCTCCCACCATCCACCCACCTTATTTTATCTACGTACTTCTTTCTTGGATCGCTTGGTTTAGCTGTAGTTATTCTGAAAACATGTGCATCGATTCATTGCTATAAGTATTCTCGCTGTTTGTTCTTGTTGCTACAGCTTAACGGTTCCCCGCTTTACACCCTATAGAACACCCAGAACATGTTTTCAGTCGCTCTCCAAATCTTTCTAGGAATAACACTCAGAGCATGTCTACAATGGATGAACAGTTTGCGTGTATGGTCGTTTTCAACAAAAACACCCCCTCGCCATAATATAGGCAGCCATACTCCGCCTAAAAGGATGTCTTCCCCTTTAATGGAGAGTGGAGGCTGGTGTGCTAAGAGCTCGTCATGGTTGAGGACAATCTCAATAAAACTTTGAAAAAAGTGTTTACAACGTTTCGATGCAGGGTCTAGCACTTTGCTTATGTCCCATCACCAACACAAATGTACATTCGTGAAAACACGCTGCATTTAACACCTGGGGTCGTTGTGTTGTTCCGGAAAGTAGGTAAGGAGGAGTTGAGAAAAGTTTGTTGTCTGCTTAAAAAGTAAACAGAATTGAAACAAGAAATAAGGGTACAGGGGGGAGGGGGAGTGAGGGAGGAGAATGGAGAGTACCCAACGCCTCCCACCCCCAACCCCCCGCAAAAAGGCAAGATTTCGAAATATATAATACATGGTTTTCCTTGCCTGGTTTTCAAACAGCAGCATTTAACACTAAACTTATGGAATAATCATCCCTCCATTGCGTTGGTAAGAGGCAGTTGAAAAAAAGTTTGTCTACTTTTAAGAAACACTAGCAGAAACAAACAAGAAAATGTTGGGACGGGGTGGGTGGGTAGAAGGATACAGAATTGAAAATAAGGTTGTGAATGTACACGCCCTCTTTTCCTTTGTTTTCCAAACTCGCTCATTTTGGACTTAAAAGTTTAGTTAAATCTCTCTCTCTCTCCCCGTCTCTCTCTCCAGTCAACTGTAGTGCCTACAGTATGCTCCTTACAATTTTGATGATTTGTTCTTTTATATCTTTGAGCAAATTCTTGGTAGGAGTGGGGAAGAGGGGTGCTAGGAGTTGTTTTTAAAATTGTATTTATTTGTGTTTCTTTTGTGCATAAGAGGGCTTGTAAGAACGCATGTGTACTTCTGCAATAACAATTAAAAGTAAAGACAATTCAGGTCTCTCTCCCTCTCTCTCTCTCCCTCTCCTCTCCCTCTCTCTCTCTTGGCCTTCCTCTCCTTCTCCCCTTCTCTCTCTCCCCCTCCCTCTGTCTACCTCCCTCTCTCTCTCTCTCTCCTTCCCTCTCTCTCCTCTTCTCTCTTACAAAGAAAGCACCTCAGACAACCCCGTACAAGGCAACAGTTTGTGCTAAATGTGCTTTTCTCCTCCACTGAAGCACTTGAAGCTTTTCTGCTTAGGGTCAGAAGCCCCAAAACACCATCAGACTATGGACCTGCACAATTCTCTTTTTTTCAATTTCTGAATCCTTGTAACAGAATCAGTCTGAAAGTTACCTCGGAGAAAAGAAATAATGATTGAGAGAGAGAGAGAGAAAGTAGAGAGAGAGAGAGAGAGAGAGAGAGAGAGAGAGAGAGGAGAGAGAGAGAGAGAGAGGGGAAGAGAGAGAGAGAGGTACTTCGTTGTTGAACTGTTATTAGGTAAAATGTTGAGTCAACTTTACCATAGCAAACAGAAATGGCAAGAAAGAGAAGCGGGGAAGGGGGAGGGGAGAGGATGACGTGGAAGTAGGAAGAGAAGAAGAAGAAGAAGAAGAAGAAGAAGAAGAAGAAGAAGAAGAAATAGAAGGAAAAGAGAAGCGGTGGAGCGGTGGGGGACAGAGAGAGAGAGAGAGAGAGAGAGAGAGAGAGAGAGAGAGAGAGAGAGAGATAGCAATTGTGTGTGTGTTGTAAAGAGAGAGAGAGAGCGATACAGAGACAGAGACAGACAGACATACAGACGGACAGACGGAGAGGGACAGAGACATACAGACAGAAACACAAAAACAAAGAGAGATAGAGAGAATGAACAATAAACACACATACACACACACACACACACACACACACACACACACACACACACACACACACACAGAACCTGTCCACCTGTAAAGCAATTTGCTGAAGTTGTATACAACTAGTGCATTCCTATCAGCAAAGTGCACACATCCTTTCACGTCCCAGAGAAACACTTAGGTCCGGCACAGCTTTCCATATACCAGTGTGTGTGTTTACATTTGAATTTGTAAAAGCTATTAATTTTGCGCGTGTGTGTGTATACATTTGAATTTGTAAAGAAAAAATATGCTAAATGTAACTGGCTCCATGTGAAAGACTAGGATGAGTGAAAGCGCTTTGGTTTGTTTTTTTTGCAAGATAAAGCGCTATATAAATTCCATGTATTATTATTTTTTTATTTATTTTTTTATTATTATTATTATTATTATTATTATTACTACTACTACTACTACTACTACTATTACTACTACTACTACTTCTACTACTTTTACTACTACTACTACTACTACTGCTGCTGCTGTTGCTGCTGCTGCTGCTGCTGCTGCTACTACTACTACTACTACTACTTCTACTACTACTACTACTACTACTACTACTACTACTACTGCTGCTGCTGCTGCTGCTGCTGCTGCTGCTACTTCTACTACTACTACTACTACTACTACTACTACTACTACTACTACTACTACTACTATTACTACTGCTGCTGCTGCTATTTCTACTACTACTACTACTACTACTACTACTACTACTGCTACTACTACTACTGCTGCTGCTCCTACTACTACTACTACTACTACTACTACTACTACTACTACTACTACTACTACTACTACCACTACGAATGCATCGTCCATAGAAAACTTCCAGGTACTGCAAATACAGGTCAGTGGTCGAGAAGAAAGAAAGTGGCGTTGATGAAGAGAGGAAAAAACACAGAGAAAAGACAATGTGTGAGGGAGAAGAGGGGTAGCTTCAAAATAAAGAGAGAAAAGACAAAAAACAAACATGAGAACGATGGGAGGACAGAATTTGATTTTTAACAAAAGTAACAAAAAGACAAAAAAAATCGATGATATAAAAAGTTAATAAACATCAGAACGAATCAAGAGGAAAACGTGGATGAAATAACCCCCAAAAAACAAGAAAGGAAGGAAGGAAGAACAGTAAAGGAGATAAATAAATAAAAAACTAAGGAGAGGACGGAGGGTACGGGATAGCTCAGTGGTCGGAGCACTCGCTTTCCCCCCAGCCAAGTTAAGCAGCATCGAGCGTGGTTACCAGTTGGATGGGTGACCGTTTGTGCGCCTTGACTTCAGTACAGTTCAACCAGTTCACCCAGCTGTAAATGGGTACCTGCTTTATTTAGGGTCAGGGAAGGTAAAGCAGCGAGGGAGAGGAGATGGGCGCCGCCCTCAATATGTTGGCCCCTAGAGAAGTTGAGGTCTCTGACGCTTCGTTCCCTTACGAATTTATATGTTATGGGACAACTTTATATTTTTAAGGAGAAGACCAAGTGAAAACAGAAGACATAAAAGAAAAGAAAAAGGATCTCAAAAAGAAAACAATTGCCTGTTCGTCTTCCCTTCCCAATTAAAAAGAAGTGGTAATGAAGCATCACCCACCATCAAAGCTGTTTGCTGAAGTTATAAACAACTAGTGCATCCATTTCATCAAACGGTTGACATGTTTTTAAAAATGTTATTCTATTATTTCGAGGATCATGGAATACGCATTCACGAGCTTTTTTAATCCAGTCCCCCGTGTTTCTGCACTTTTGTTGTTATTCTTTCCCACCCGCACACAGTGGCCCGCTCTTCCGAAAAGCGGAACGGGTTTTAAAGTGTGCGCAATATGTTCTGCGTGTGTTCGCACACGGGACCTTGGTTTATAGTCTGATCCAAAGGACCCTAGTCGCCAACAACTTCTTTGGTTTAGCAGCACTTTCCATAGTTATGACACTGTGTACCACTACGCCTATATGCAGTCAAAGGTGATAGCGAAACAAATACAGTTTCAGACAGTAACCAACAATAAAAAAACTGGTGGCGCTGATCTTGTGGCGACGTGCACGCTCTCACGGAGGAGGGCATCCCGAATTTCATGCAGAGAAATCTGCCGTGACTCAAAGTGGTACAAATAACAAAAATATACAAATACAAAACTACATGGTCAATAGAAAAGTTTCAGGTACTGAAAAACTACAACCCCAAAACAACCACTACAATGTCTTTGGAAGTAAAGGAAAGACGGATGCATTGACAAGCAGTTGGAAGAAAGGAGAATAGGGACACAGTAGAGAAATAAAGCGAAAGAAGTAAAGGAAAAATAAAAGAAAGGTGGGTGGAAAAACATTGGTAAAGAAGCAAATGCGGGATAGACAAAAAACAACAACAATGAAAAATCGAAATTCTTATACACATCAGACAAAAAAGTAAAAGAAGAAATAAATTCAGCTCAAAACCAG
>CM054153.1:59289570-59292070 GCA_028751875.1 Rapana venosa | reverse complement strand
AAACCTTGATTGATCACATTTATGCAACTAATCCATCTGATATAATAGAAACATCTGCACCTATATTTGGGCTCAGTGACCACTTTCCAATTTGTTTAACTTGGTCAAAAAGGGGTTCAAAAATTCCCTTTTGTATGCACAAATGCATTTCTTTCCGAAGTTATAAATCTTTTGATACAGATAAATTTCTTTTTGATTTATGTATGGCAAATTTTTCAGAAGTTTACCAGTACAATGACCCAAATGAAGCTCTTGATGTGTGGTACCAAACCTTTCTCTCCGTTTATGACAAGCATGCACCACTCAAAACGAAACGAGTCAAATTTAAAGAAAAGCCACCTTGGCTTTCTGATGAAATACAAGCAGCCATAGCAAAACGTGATTTCCTACTAAGAACAACAGGTAAAGATGACACTTTCAGAATGCAACGGAATAAGGTAACACTATTAAAAAGAATAGCAAAAAAGAAATACTTCAGTGAGCTGATTTCATCAAAAAGGGATGTCAAATCACTTTGGAAAGCGATAAACCAGTTATCCGGTAAACCAGCAATGTCTGTTTCTCCTTCATCCAATAAATTATCAGTTGAAGAAATGAACAAACATTTTTCTACTGTAGGAGAAAAAGTTATACCTGTTGATTATACTAAATGTAATAATTTACTTCTGTTGCAGGATTTTTGCAATTCCAAAAACTGTCACTTGAAGCTGAAATTTGGATTTATTGGTGTCCATGAGGTGTACAGGGAGTTGTGTTCATTAAAACAGTCAAACTCGAGGGGCTTGGACAACATTGACAGCAAAATTTTGAAAATTTATGCACCCATAATCTCTGAACATGTTGCATATATCTATAATCTTTGTATAGAACAGTCAAGCGTTCAAAGATGCTAAGTACTACCACTTTATAAATCTGGTGATCCAAATGATCCCACTAACTACAGACCAATCTCAATCCTGTCAGTGTTATCTAAGCCACTCGAAAAACACCTTAAAAAACACCTTCTATCCCATTTTACTACGTATAGCTTGTTTCACGCAAATCAAAGTGAATTTAGAAAAGATCACTCATGCCATACGTTACTCACGAATCTTATAGAACAGTGGCATGACAATATTAATAACGATATGTTTACAGGAATTATATTTGTCGATTTTGCGAAGGCTTTCGACACAATTGATCATGCTCTTTTAGTAAGAAAATTGCACATGTATGGTTTACATCCTAAATCTGTTAAACTTATATCCTCTTTCCTTAGGAATAGAAGACAAGCAGTATACCAGGACCGAACAGTATCCACCCTTATGCCGATTCATTATGGAGTTCCACAGGGATCAGATCTAGGTCCCATTCTCTTCTCAGTGTATGTAAATGATTTGCCTCTTAGTGTATCAAATAAATGTGAACTATTTGCTGATGACACTACAATTCATAATAAAGATAAAGATGCCAGCGTTGTATGCATTGAGTTACAAAAAGATATTAATAAACTTATTAAATGGTCTGAAATTAACCACATGGCTCTCCACCCTGAAAAGTCGAAATTCATGCTAGTTACAACAAGGCAAAAAAGACAAAATATAAAATTTCAGCTACCAGATATTAAAGTCTATAACAAAATTTTAGAAATGGATTCACATAAATTGCTCGGTCTTAATATTGACAATCATCTATCTTGGTCAAGTCATGCATCAATTTTGTCTAAGAAGCTAGCCCAAAGAATTTTTCAGCTGAACCGAATTAAGCATTTGCTTGATCAGCATACTCGGAAGTTATTTTTTCATGCATATATACAACCAGATATAGATTATGCTTCCACATTTGGGATTTAGCTATGAAAAATTGCCTTAAGCGACTGGAGAGTTTGTATAGACGTTCCTTAAAAATTGTACTCCTTAAGTCATCATCTTTGCAAAATATAGATTACAAAGAACTCAACATTTTTCCTTTCTTATTACGATGTCGTTTTAATAAAGGTGTTTTTATGTACAAAATTATGAAGAATCTTGCTCCGAATTATCTTTCTGAAAGGTTTTTGGTGAGAAAAATTCGGGGTAAAAGTACTATTTGTATCCCCCGTCCAAGAACTGATCTTTACAAGTCATCTCTAGTCTATTCAGGTAGTAAAGAATGGAATGAACTTCCGGATAATTTATAACAGAAATGTAGTCTGTCTTCATTCAAAAGAGCTTATCATAAATATTTATTTGAAATGTTCTGAATATAATGTGCACTTTGCCTTTTGTATATACCATGATTATGTAATGTGGTATTTACTTATACACCTATTTTGTTCATAGCTGGTTGTTTTCTCGACTGACTGGCTATGACAGTGATTTGAGTGGGTTTGTGGGTGTGGGTGGGTGTGTGGCGGTGTGTGTGTGTGTGTTTGACATATCGATTGTCTTGAACTTCATTGTGTTTTGTTCTTATGTCATTGAAAAGGTAAAGGTTTGCATGTTTATCAATGTAGAATTATTGAATTTCTTACCTATAAGGT
>CM054153.1:59234570-59274570 GCA_028751875.1 Rapana venosa | reverse complement strand
CACACTGGTATATGGAAAGCTGTGCCGGACCACAGTGTTTCTCTGGGACGTGAAAGGCTGTGCCCTTTGCTGATAGGAATGCACTAGTTGTGTACAACTTCAGCAAATTGCTTTGACGGTGGAAAGGATCTGTGTGTGTGTGTGTGTGTGTGTGTGTGTGTGTGTGTGTGTGTGTGTTTATTGTTCATTCTCTCTATCTCTCTTTGTTTTTGTTTCTGTCGGTATGTTCCTCTCCCTCTCTGTCTGTCCGTCTGTCTGTATGTCTGTCTCTGTCTCTGTATGTCTGTCTGTCTGCTGTCTGTCTCTCTCTCTCTCTCTCTCTCTCTCTCTCTCTCTCTCTCTCTCTCTCTTTACAACACACACACAATTGCTATCTCTCTCTCTCTGTCCCCCACCCCCTCCACCGCTTCTCTTTTCCTTCTATTTCTTCTTCTTCTTCAACTACTTCTACTCTTCCTGCCTCCACGTCATCCTCTTCCCTCCTCTCCCCCTCCCCCCCCCCCTTCCCCGCTTCTCTTTCTTGCCATTTTTTTTCCTGCTATGGTAAAGATGACTCAACATTTTACCTCTCTCTCTCTCTGTATCAAATCTTGATGTACATACCACCACTGCCATGGTTTCCATGTCATTGTAATCGCGTCGCGTTCGATATCGTTGTTACCGCGCCGCAGCGCTATATGGCTTGATCGCTAAATAGCAATAAAATTGTGTCAATTGTCAATTGTGTCTCTCTCTCTCCTCTCTCTTCTCTCTCTCTCTCTCTCTCTCTCTCTCTCTCTCTCTCTCTCTTTCTTTCTTTCTTTCTTTCTTTGTCTTTTTCTCTCTTTCTCCCTCCCTCCCTCTCTCTCCACTTTCTCTCTCTCTCTCTCTCTCTCTCTCTCTCTCTCTCTCTCTCTCTCTCTCGCTCTCTCTCTCTCTCTCTCTCTCTCTCTCTCTCTCTCTCTCTCTCTCTCTCTCTCTCCCTCTCTCTCTCTCTATCTCTCTCTCTCTGTCTACTTTCTCTCTCTCTCTCAATCATTATTTCTTTTCTCCGAGGTAACTTTCAGACTGATTCAGTTACAAGGATTCAGAAATTGAAAAAAAGAGAATTGTGCAGGTCCATAGTCTGGTATTTTTCTGGCTTCTGATCCTAAGCAGAAAAGCTTCAAGTGCTTCAGTGGAGGAGAAAAGCACATTTAGCACAAACTGTTGCCTTGTATGAGGTTGTCTGAGGTCTTTTCTGTGTGTGTGAGAGAGAGATAGAGAGAGAGAGGGAGATGAGAGAGAGAGAGAGGGAGATAGAGATGAGAGAGAGAGAGAGGGAGATAGAGAGAGAGAGAGAGAGGGTGAGAGAGAGAGGAAGGGAGAGAGAGAGAGAAGGAGAGAGAGAAAGGGTGATAGAGAAGGAGAGAGAGAGGGAGAGAGGGAGAGAGAGAGAGAGATGTGAGAGAGATAAGGAGAGAGAGAGAGGGTGAGAGAGAAGGAGAGAGATAGAGAGAGGGAGAGAGAGAGAGAGTAAGAGAGAGATAGAGAGTTAACTAAACTCTAAAGTCCAAAATGAGCGAGTTTGGAAAACAAAGGAAAAGAGGGCGTGTACATTCACAACCTTATTTTCAATTTTGTATCCTTGTACACCCCTACCCCCTCCATTCCACCCCATAACATTTTCTTGTTTGTTTCTGCTAATGTTTCTTAAAAGTATACAAACATTTTTTAAACTGCCTCTTACCTACGCAACGGAGGGATGATTATTCCATAAGTTTAGTGTTAAATGCTGCTGTTTGAAAACCAGGCAAGGAAAAATATGTATTATATATTTCGAAATCTTGCCTTTTTGCGGGGGGTTGGGGGTGGGAGGCGTTGGGTACTCTCCATTCTTCTCCCTCACTCCCCCTCCCCACTGTACCCTTGTTTCTTGTTTCAATTCTGTTTATTTTTTTAAGCACACAACAAACTTTTCTCAACTCCTCCTTACCTACTTTCTGGAACAACACAACGACCCCAGGTGTTAAATGCAGCGTGTTTTCACGAATGTACATTTGCGTTGGTGATGGGACATAAGCAAAGCGCTAGACCCTGCATCGAAATGTTGTAAACACTTTTTTCAAAGTTTTATTGAGATTGTCCTCAACCATGACGAGCTCTTAGCACACCAGCCTCCACTCTCCATTAAGGGGGAAAACATCCTTTTAGGCGGAGTATGGCTGCCTATATTATGGCGAGGGGGGTGTTTTTGTTGAAAACGACCATACACGCAAACTGTTCATCCATTGTAGACATGCTCTGAGTGTTATTCCTAGAAAGATTTGGAGAGAGAGACGGAGAACATGTTCTGGGTGTTCTATAGTGTGTAAAGCTGGGAACCGTTAAGCTGTAACAACAAGAACAGACAAGGAGAGTGAATGTAGCAATGAATCGATACACCTGTTTTCAGAATAACTACAGCTGAACCAAACGATCCAAGAAAGAAGTACGTAGATAAAACAAGGTGGGTGGGTGGTGGGGGGAGGGAGGGAGGGAGGGAGGAGAGAGAGAGAGAGAGTGAGAGAGAGAGAGAGAGAGAGACAGACAGACAGACAGACAGACAGAGGTATAGATAGACAGAAAGACAGACAGAGGGACAGACACTGATAAACAGGCATGAGAGTGAGAGACAGAGTCAGAAAGAGAGAGAGAGAGAGAGAGGAGAGAGAGAGAGAGAGAGAGAGAGAGAGAGAGAGAGGGGGGGGGGATAAGGAAAATAAGGTGGAAAGAAAGAGAGTGATCGAAATTGGTATTATTTAGCAGAGAATATTCCAGATTGTTGGGATGCTATGATTATGTGTACAGAAAGAGATCGAGACATCAACAGATAACACCAGCCTCTATGTTTGCAATAGGGAGAACTACAAATACGAAAATTTTATTTAAAGAGGGTAATCAGAGAAAAGGTTTAACAATCCAAGACAAAAATGGGAAGTATCTCACTGACGACCAGGATATTCTGAACAGATGGACAGAATACTGCTCCGACCTGTATAACTATAGAACCGCAGGAGATCCAGAAGTCCTTAATGTACCCGAAAGCAAAGACACAGACAGTCACCCTATCCTCCGAGAAGAAGTGGAAACAGCAGTCAGATCGCTGAAAAAGGGGAAGTCAGCAGGGGCTGACAACATTCCAGCTGAGTTGGTCCAAGCTGGAGGGGAAGCCATGATCAGCGCCCTACTAAGAATCTGCAACAAGATCTGGCAGACAGGAAAATGGCCAACACCATGGACACAGTCATCATCATCACCCTCCCAGAAAGGAATCTACAACAATGCCATAATTACCGCACAATCAGCTCATATGTCACCCAAGCAAGGTCATGCTGCAGATAATATTGAATAGATTGAAGAGCACAAGCAGAGACCATCATTGCTGAGGAACAAGCAGGTTTCAGAGCAGGGCGCAGCACAACAGAACAGATATTCAACCTCAGAATACTATGTGAGCGGTACCTTCAACATCAACAAGACCTTTACCACGTATTTATCGATTTTAAAAAAGGCATTTGACAGGGTGTGGCATGCAGCTTTGTGGGCAACCATGAATTTGTACAGCATCAATGCAACCTGATCAGAGTCATCAAACAGCTGTACAGCGAGGCACTCAGTGCAGTGTACTACAACAACAACATTGGAGAATGGTTTCGAACAACAGTTGGGAGTAAGGCAGGGCTGTCTACTCTCACCCACTCTTTTCAACATCTTCCTTGAGAGAATCATGGCTGATGCACTGGAACATCATGAAGGATCAGTCAGCATTGGTGGCAGAACGATCACAAACCTCCGCTTCGCAGATGACATTGATGGAATAGCAGGATCAGAAAAAGAGCTTGCCAGCCTACAGAACACTTGAATAAGGCCTCCAAAACATACGGCATGGAAATCAGTGCAGAGAAGACCAAACTGATGACTAATAACCAACGGCATTAGCACTGATATCGGGTTAATGACCAGAAGCTGGAAACAGTTCAAAGCTTCAAGTACCTGGGAGCCATTGTATCAGACCAGGGATCCAAGCCAGAAGTAGTATGCAGGACTGCACAGACAATAACAGCTTTGTCAAAACTAAACACCATCTGGAGAGATAAGAATATCTCACTTATCTCCAAGATTAGATCTAATGCGCTCCCTTGTCATATCCATATTTCTATATGCCTGTGAATCATGGACCCTGACTGCAGATTTGGAGAGAAGAGTACAGGCAGTGGAGATGAGATGCTTTCGGAGACTCCTTGGCATCTCCTACAAAGACCACATTAGCAACGAAAGCGTGCATAACAGAATCCAGCAAACCATTGGACCCTATGAGACCTTCTAACGATCGTGAAAAAGCGTAAACTTAAAAGGTAGGGTGTCACAAGATCAATCTGTGCATATGTAGCATAAAACAATTTTTTACTAATCACACAAATCCGACCATGTAATGCCACTGTTCGTCTATAACAGTGAAGAATATAATTAAAGTTTTTTGAGAAGTAATTTAAAAACAAAATAAGAAGAACGCGAAGAGACTGCAAGAAAAAGAACTGCTGAAGGAATAGGCCTCACTTCTCTAGGGGCCAGCATTATTGAGGGCGGCGCCAATTCATCTCCTCACAGCTTCACTTCCTGACTCTATAAGAGGGTAGAGATACCCATTTAGAGTAGGTGAAACTGGGGACTGTACTCAAACAAAGGTCAAGATGGTTACCCATTCACAGGTAACCCGGCTCAATGCTGCCTAAGCTTAGTTTGCAGACAGTAAGTGCTCTGACCTCCGAGCTATATCCCCCCTCAATAGGATATAATGCATGAGCTTTGATTGTTTTTTGTTTTACAAGATCCGTCGCTAAAAAATCAATAGGTTATGAATATTTTCATGATGATGTTGATGGATGATGATTATGATGGTGATTGTCACCATCATCGTCGTCATGTCTTTGTCGTCGTCGTCGTTGTCCTCCTCCCTCCTCATCATCACCACCACCACCCTCTTTTCTTCTTTCTTCCTATATCCTTTTCTTCTTCTTCTTCTTCTTTTTTCTTCTTTTCTTCTTCTTCTTTTCTTTCCTTCTCGGGCTTCCTTCTTCTCCTTCAATTAATTCCATTCATGATCATCATCAATCGTCGTCATCATCATCATCTTCATATCATCTAATCATAATCATCTTTATCATCGCCCATCATCATCATCACATCACTCATCATCGTTATCGTCATTGTCTTTGTTAAACAGTGTTAAAAATTTATTTTTAGTACGTTGTGAGTTTATTTTACTGTTACTATTACTATCATCATCATCTCATCATCATCATCATCAATCTTCTCATCATCATCCATTCATCTCATTATCACCATCACCATCACCATCCCATATTCATCCATCGTCGTTATATTCATTTCTTTGTTATATTAGTCAGTAGTAGTAGTAGGTCAGTGTAGTAGTAGTAGTAGTAGTAGTAGTTAGTAGTAGTAGAGAAGAAATAGTAGTTGAAAGTAGTTGTTTTAGTGTTTACTGTATATTAATTGTTATTATTATTTATTATTATTATTATTATTATTATTATTTTTATTATTATTATTTATTATTTTTAATTATTGTTATTATCATCATTATCATCCATCATCGATCATCGTCGTCGTCGTTCGTCGTCTTATCATCCATCACCATCGTCGTTCATCATCATACATCATCGTCGGTCGTTCGTTATAATATCATCATTTCATCATCATCATCATCATCATCATCTTCATCATCATCATCATCATCATAATTCATCATCATCTCATCATCATCATTATCATCATCGTCCTAAATTTTTTTTTTCCATCATATCATCATCATAATCATCTATCAATCACCATAATCGATCATGATGATTATTCAGTCTTCTGGATTCTCAAGCATGAGTCGGTAGAAGTGCCATGCATGTTTTCTCTGCAGACAACCTCCTCCATCAGCCCCTGTTATTACGCAGCAAAGGACAGAGGAGCAGAGATGATGGAGTATGGTAGCAATACAAGGTACCAGCCAGTCCATAGCCATCTCTCTCTGTCTGTACTAACTGATGACTATGGACCAATGAAGAATTTCTATGTTTCAGATATTTGGTTTTTGAATAGCTCGGCCCGACGGGGTCGGGTGATGATAGGAGAGGGGGAGAAGGGGTTGGGGGGGGGGTTGGGAGGGGGGGCAGCAGATCACTGATCGGTTGTTTGATGTGTTTGTGTGTGTGTGTTGTGGTGTGTAGTGTGTGTACGCGCAGCGGCGCTGCGCGCGTGTGTCGTGTGTGGTCTGTTGTGTGGTCTTTTGATTCTGTCTGTCTGTTCTGTCAGTCTGTTACTGATCAGTCAGTCAGTCTACGTCTGTCTGTCTGTTCTATCTGTGTCTCTCCCTCTGTCTTTCTTCCTGTATCTGTCTCTGTCTATCTGTCTCTGTATCTGTCTCTCTCTCTCTCTCTCCCTCCCTCCATCTATCAACTTTCAACGTTTTAAGAAAACAAAAATATGAATGGGTGCAAAATCACCCTCGCATCTAATTGCAAAAAACATACTTAAACAGGCAAATGAGCAGGCCCCAACTAGCAAACAAAGATTTTGTTCACATAACTAGAACGGAAAGAGGGTTTAAACCCCATGATAGATCAAAAGTCGAGCGGTTAAGAACGTCCCACTTCAATCATAGGTATCCAGGAGAGTCGTGGGTTTGAATCTCAGGATACATTTCATGTTACGGGTAACCGGCCCCGACCCCATATACAAAATCTCGCCAATAGTGTAAAACCTCTGAGCTCTAGACGAGGCACGACAAAAGAATCTATCCTATAGATCTGGCACAACTATCGTACCAAGAGTAGCTGTTTGGTAGCCGCTATACTATAACCCAGACATATCACTGGGAAGATGAAAGATATATCTGGCAAGGTGCTTTGCTAACTACTGTGGCGGCAGAAAGAAAGAGAAAAACTGAGTGTTGCATGTATCTTGATTTCCCTTTAACACGGTGATGTAAGAAAGACGAGGAGAGAGAGCAGAAATAAAAGTTATTTTATCTGAACTTGATCTACTGTTTGTTCGTTGGAGACCTTTGCAAATGCTTTATCGTAACTGCTACCGTTAAGATACTTATTTTTGGTTTGATACACTGAGGGAAGGAAGAAAAAGCGCTAGACTGGAAACTTTCCAAATGCAATCTGTCAGAGAGGTTGTTTTTCTTCTTGTCCAGATCAGTCCTCTCCTTGATAGACGCTATACCTAGCCAAGTGGTTAGGACGTTCGATTTCAATCCCATGGGTCAATGAGATCATGGGTTCGAGTCTCGGTGGCAGCATCTGGTGAATTAAGAGATTTTACGATCTCCGATACCAAGTCTAAGTCCAGACCAGCCAAAGTCTTTATTTTTTTGTGCACATTCATATGCAGAAGATCAAATATGCACGTTAAAGATCCCGTAATTAATTCACACCCAGCATACATACCCAAAGTCGAAATTCGGTTATCCTTATGGTAGGCATAAATGTCACATACGAAAGATATCACCCACCATTGGTGAACTTCGGATCTCTTGTGTGGGAACAGAAAGAAAAACCAAAGCCACCATAATTATTATAATCATTAGCTAAAGAAAAAAAGACAAGTGCAGTAGCTATACAAATTATAACCTGGCCACAGCACTAGCAGATGACAGATGGATACCAAGCAAGGTGCTATGCTAAGCTTATAAGGAAAGGAGGAGAAAAACGAGCGCGGCTATTTATCTTGATTTCCCTTTAACACGGGGATTGTACAGAAGAGAAGGAGGAGGAGAGAGATGGGCGGGAAAGAGCAGAACTGGAAACCTTCCAAATGCAATCTGTCAGAGATTTTTTTTTTCTTCTGGTCCAGATCGTTCCTCTCTCTGACGGACGCTATAGCCGAGTGGTTAAGATCGCTCGACTTGAATGTCATGGGTCTATAAAGTTCACGTGGTTCCTATCTAGCGTCAGGGTCTGGGGGCATGGTGTAGTAAGGATGGGGATTATCTGCGATCTCCCAGGTCAACTTCAAATGCAGACCTGCCAATGTCTTAATTCTTTTCGAGTATACACACATGCATAAAATCAAATATATAGTTGATAAAGATCCCGTGATTCATTTCAGCGTTTCATCATCATCATCATCATCATCATCATCATCATCATCATCATCATCATCATCATCATCATCATCATCATCATCATCATCATCATCATCATCGTCCCGTGACCTTCGCGGTCGTGGGGGAGACACGAAAGACGATGCCGTGCTAAGCCTCCTCCATCCATCTCGGTCCTCGGCTCTGCGCAGTAGTGCCGAGTCATTCATCCTGGTCATTATTGATGTTGTACAATCCATGACATTGTTCTGTCTTCCCATCTTTTTGCCACCTTCGAGTGTTCCCTGCAGTACTGTTTTGGGGCAGGAGTGTTGTGGCGGGTGACGTGGCCCGAACCATGTCAGCTTTTTTTGTCTTGCGATGGTGAGAAGGGGTTCCTGTGGACTCCTGCCAAGCCTGTCTGTTATTGGCTCTTGACAATTCATTGGCCTTTCGTTCTTCTCCAGGATTCTCTCCAGTTCTCTTCAGCGTTTTCGGTGGAATAACAAACCACGAAACATACCTGGCACACGCCCCTGACGAGGAAATGCCACTACTTTCGTGGCGGGCAAAACACGGTCACATACACACAATCTCTTCACGGGTGAACCTCACAGCTCTAGCCAAGGAACGGAAAACAACTATGTCCTCCCTTCTCTCCCACGTGTAGCAGGGTGCATGTGGTACGTGCTTCAGTAACCTGGGTAATTCCTCTTCGTCGAAAACTCAGAATGCAGCTACTGCTGTCTGTCGCATGAAGCGAAAATGCCGTTGTGCTGCCGTTTTTTTTGCGACCTGACAAAGGTCCAGACCCCCAGCGCCATCCAACGTGGGCGTGGAAGAGATATTGTAAATCTTTCTGGAAATAATTGTGGCGGGGAGATCTGGATCAATCAAAGCAAAATAGTCGAGAAGGAGGTGGTAAAAATGAAGGAAAAAGAAGAGGCAGAAACAGAAACAAAGAGTGGGATCGAAAAGAGGGAATTGCTAGCAACTAGACTTTGCTGGGGACCACTATCATAATGACATGCCCCTAGTACTCCCACAAAAGGGGATTGGCTGGTTAATTTCCCAGACATTTGGGGGTGTGTGGGGGGCGTGGGGGGGGGGTGGGTGTGGAGGCTATACTTTAAAGACGTATGTAAAACCTACACCGTAACGTAATAGTAAACGGCTGTGGGCTGTTTGCTAGCATCTACCTGAACAGTTTATTTTCATTCTCCATCTCGATTTGTCACTGTGTGGTACAGTGCAGTGCTTGGGTGTTTCCATGATCACATTTTCTGGGGTGCTTGTCCATTGTCATTAGATATCTAAACACACTTATCTCCAATGACGACAAAGAAGGAGCCTTGCGAAGAAGAAGAACGCAAAGAAGAATGGGGGAAAATGCGAAGAAGACTGCGAAGAATGCGAAGAAAAAATGTGAAAAGGATCCGAAGGGAATGCTGTAATGTGAATAAGAATGGTGTAGAATGGGAAGAATGCAAAGAAAGAAGATATGCGAAGAAGAAGAATGCAAAGAAGAATGCTGAAGAAGAAGAATGCGAAGAAGAAGAATGCGAAAAAAATGCGAGAAAAGAAAAATAGAAAATGCGAGAATGTAAGAGGAGATATAGGTAAGATAAAAAAATTGCGCGCGAAGAAGAAGAGGACTTTGAGAAGAGAATGGCAAAGCAGAATGCGAAGAAGGAGACGAAGAAGAGAATTGTGAAGAAGAAGAATTGCGAAGAGAAGAGTTGCGAAGAAGACGATGCGACGAATTGCGAAAAGAAGAAGAATGCGAAGAAGTTGCGCGAAGTAGAAGAAATTATGCGAAGTAAGAAACACATGTGAAGAAGAAATATGCGGAGAAGAAAAATGCGATGAAAAAAAAGAAGTAGAATGCAAAGAAGAAGAAGAAGAAGAAGAACAAGTAAGAACAACTAGAAGAAACAACAAGAACAAGAACAGAGAAGAAAGAACAAGATGACGAACAAGTGAGAGAACAAGAAGAACCAAGAACAAGAGCAAGAAGAACAAGAACAAGAACAAGAAGAAAACGAAAGTTAAGAAGACCAAGTCAATACGTAATTAATTGTCCTTTTTACTTCTCTTGTAAACAAATTTGCAGTTCACACTTGCCTCCTTTTCTGCAACCAGAACCTCCTTCAGGTAATCTCTTTAACTAGTTGGACACCCAGAAGTCTGATCCAATGAATGTGTACAGAAATAGAAACAGAGAGGGAGAGAGATGGGGAGAGAGAGGAGAGATCGAGAGAGAGAGAGAGAGAGAGAGAGAGAGAGAGAGAGTAGAGAGAGAGAGAGAGATGAGAGAGAGAGAAGAGAGAGAGAGAGAGAGGAGAGAGAGAGACAAGAGAGATGAGAGAGTGAGAGAAAGATGATGAGAGAGAAAGAGAGAGACAGAGAGAGGAAAGGAAGAAAATTGGCTGAAGCTGCACATATGTATTGTAAGGCCTCATTTCTTGGTCTGTTGTTCGAGAGGTTCTAAATTGCACCAACATTCAACATACATTATTCAAGAATCTTTACGGTGCGCAAAATTGCAATGCCAGGGGGAATGCTGCTCTGCTGTTATCCTACATCAAACTATAGTAACATGAACACGTTTACAATAAAAATAGATATGGCTTTAAACAGCTTTTGTAAGATGATACTTACGCGATGTGCACTGGCTCGAAAGCAGAGGGCCGCTGGGAGTGGAGGAAGCTGAGTTGCAAAATCTTCTAGTGGTGCTGGATTTTGAACAGTTTTGAATTTTATTTTATTCCCAGGATGTTGAAAATCAGGTATATAACCGTAGTATTTTATTCGTGGAATGATCTTGAGAAAAAATTAAAAGATCAAATTGTTTGTATTGAACAGTTGTTTTTTCATAGATAAATGTGCAGAGTTGTGTGCACAGGCAGTCTTGAGGCCAGATCTGGCATGATAAAGACTAAGATGAGAAAAAAATAGAATAAAAGAATAAAGAATTGAAGAGAGAAAATGGGACAACAATTACACAGAGACAAGGAAGAAAAAAAGAAATTAAGAGATAGAGAGACAGAGATAGAGGAGGACAGAGGGGAGAGGAGAGAGATGAGAGAGAGAGACGAGAGAGAGAGAGAGACGATGAGAGAGAGAGAGAGAGAGAGAGAGAGAGAAAGTCAAAGAAGAAAAAAAATGTATCAAACTAACACATGACAGAAAAGCATAAGAATTCAAACAGTTATCAAGAAGTGTTATTAACAGTAACGAGTATAAAGGCATAGCCTTTCTACATAATATTATGCAACATAATAATCGATATTGAAAGCAAAGACCGACACTCTCGTTCAAAATACACCACAGTATAATTATACACATACGAGCCTCATAGCCAAATAAGTCAACACTCTTTGTTCTGTTATTCTTTTTTAAGAGAATAATAGACTAAGCACGAATGTGCTATTTTTACTTCCTGTTTTGGTCCCACCCCTCCCCCAGGAGTATGCGTTGTGTAAATTTTTGCATCTTTCCCATCGGCACAACAAAGGCCTAATCTTTACGGAAAAGTGGAGCTGGGTTTTAAATGTTGCATACATCAAGCACCGTAAAGAAAAAACAAACCCTTAAAATCATCTAGGTTTACGCACACAAATTTAATGTTGATAGTTCAATAACGCCACCAAATAGGTACTGCAAGTTGCCAACATATATACACACAGGCATTAATCCAATAATGAAAGAATGATGTTTGCAAAATTATATCGTTTTCAACCTTTGTCACAGATATTGTTTTGCCTCTACGAGAAGACTGCTGCCATGACAACGGGGCAATGACTGGATTCTGTCCATATTCACTTATGAAGACAGCATGTTTTCTTTCTTAAGGGGTCGTTTCTGTTTTTCTCGTCAATTTTGTCTAGTACTTGGCTTGTGCCGCTCAGTTATTTTTCTTAGTTACATGCCCATTGTATTGATAACGTTTAATACGCGCCATAATGATGTAAAGTGTGCATTTACACATGTTCACTGTAAAGTTAAAGGTACCCATAGCCTATGTGGTCGTTGGGGAACCACATGTCAGAGGACGTCCAGCTTCACCAAAGGGCCAGCATTATTGAGGCGGCGCCCATCTCTCTCCCTCGCTGCTTTACCTTCCCTGACCCTAAGAGGCAGATGCGCTCCGGTGGTCAGCTAAGGGAACTGTAACTGAGCCAAAGGCGCGCAACCGTCACCCTAACACTTGGTATCCCCACGCTCAACGCCTGCTTAACTCGCTTGGGAAAGCGAGTGCTCTCTGACACTGAGCTATCCCGTCCCCATGCTGTAAAAAGCTGCACCCCAAAAAAGACCTGAAGTGTTAAAAAAAAGAGCTGTAAACTTGACAAACTCGTATCTAACCATTAAACTACTTATTTTTGCTGCCTATAATCAGTTTAATATGTGAGTCTCTTTTTGCACAGTGCAGCGGTTATGGGGGTGAACTGTGGTTGTCACCTAATTGGTTGTTGGAGTATCTCATTTGCTGGATGTGTGTGTCTTCATTGAATGAATTGGTGAAGAAGTGGACGTGTTCACATCGATAAACCGCAGGAGAAGGACGAGGAAGAGGACTAGAAGAGGGAGAGGAACGAAAAGAAGAACAAAGAACTTTGGGGGTGCAGGACGAGGAGGATAAACATGAGAAGAGACAAGTAACATGTAGGAAATCAGAACAGAAGAAGAAGAAGAAGAAGAAGAGAAGAAGAAGAAGAAGAAGAGAAGAAGAAGAAGAAGAAGAAAGAAACTGAAGAGAAGAAGAAGAAGAAGAAGAAAAACAACAACATACGACAACAACAAAAACGAGGAGGAAAGAGACGACGAAGAAAAAAGGAGAAGGAGAAGGAGGAGGAAAAAGTTGGTGAGCACCTAAACAGAAATCAGTAAGTGTTAATCTTCATTCATTATTTCCGAGAGAAGAGAGGAGAGAGAATAGAAAGATAGTCTCACTTAGTAACTAGCTTTCCTTGTTAAGCCATCTGAAAAATAAACAATTATGCTGCTTTACCTTTTGCTCTCTTGACTAGAAAACCCAACAGATTGGAAATAAGAAGGATAGTGACTGCTTAGCGAGGAAAGAGATGTATTGGAGTGGTTTTGTACAGTAAATATAAACTTCGGAACCAGGGGAAAGGAAGCAATTTCAGCAACGAGGGCAATGTGCAAAAGGTCTGTACAGCGGCAGTTATTAAAGTTAGAAACCACTGCCACGTCGAAGTTCTTACTGGTTTGGTGGACAACTTTAAGATGAACATTTTCGATGGTACACATTCATAGGATGTAGTAACCAGATTTACAACAAATAACAAAAACAAATGGGAAGGAGCAAGATTGATACGCAAACCACACTAATATATTAGCCGCCGAACAGAAAACAAATGGAGCGTTTGCTGTATTTATCTGGGATTCACCTCTAACACGAGGTGTGCATGAGGAGAAGAGACGGGGAAGAATCTGAGTGTACATGGAACTTCCAAACGTAATCTGTCACAGAGGTTGAGGTGTTCCTGCTTTTTATCATAGTCAATGCATTGTTCGTTTTCTCTGGTAAAATTCGGGGTGCATGGGTTGTCACTTGGGTAGCTGCGGTTGGTTAATTTGACTGACTGATGGGTAAAGACTGGTGTTAATTCTTTTTTGTGGAGGCCTGCATTTACAACAGTACTGTAAAAGCTGGCAAGCTCGGCTATACAGTTGCGTTATACAGAGAAAGTGGTCTTTTCCATTCTTCGTCTCACTTTGTCATTCTTTTGTAACAGGGTAAGTGTGGCAGTGGTCCTATGTTCCTTTTCTTGGGGAGATGATTAAGTTCAACGGGTCACCGTATGTGAGCTATGTGTTAAGTGGAAAGAAAGATGAATGAAAAAAAAATATGAAAAACATTTTGGGAGGAGAAACAGGGAGTGAGGACAAGGAAGAGTAATTGCGATAAGAATTGCGAAGACGAATTGCGAGGAAATATTGCAGGAAGAATTGTGAGAAAGGACATGTGAAGGAGAAGAATTTCGAAGAGAATGAATTTCGAAGAAGAAGAATTTTGAAGAGGAAGATGATTAGCGAAGAGGAACTGCGAAGAAATAAGGAGAAGAATGCACTGTGATCTACTGACTAGGGTTTAGGATCCTTTTCAAAGGGGATTTCCGCAGACCCCTCCTACCCTGCAGTCATTGTAGAGCTGATTCCACACTCTCCCCAACAGTTCTTCAGATAAGATACAAACTGACGTCCAATGTGCAAACTTACCCGGAAAATCTTGCCACATGCTGAAAACTGTTTCATTTTTCAATTTTCAATTTATACTAAATTCGTTGTTTGTGCTATACAATTTGAGAAGCTCAACTCCTATTGAAAACTTTGCTTCAGAAGAAATGAAATGAGGTCTGAAACAGATTTTCCCAAAGAGACCGACATATACCTCTTTAATGACAATAAGTACATATACATCAGATCTTTCAGAGGCGTTCTGAAATTTTAAACATCTTGATGTAGACTCACAAAGAGCAGTTTTTCAGTCATGTCCTGTTGGAAAATGATGCAAGCTCCACTTGATGTAGGTTATATTAACATGAAAAAGAATGAGAATCCAAATATCATGGCAGTTATGTTCATTCACATATAGAAATAATTACTCTTCATTATCTTAAAAATTTAGCAGATGGCTCTCTTTTAGACAATACATCAAGCAGGTTCAGCATTCGTTCTACCAACACTAAAAGTAGAAAAGTCTATTTATGTGGTAAAAATCGATTGTTTTTCCAGTGAACTTATTGCTATTCTCATAGGCTTCTTTGATTTTATTTTTATATCACCATACAGTTTTTTTCACTATTACTATGTTTGTGGATTCAAAATCGTTTTATATGACTTTGTCAATTAACTTATAAGCCCAATCTCCTTAAAATTATACTCAAATATCAACTACTTTATAAATCTTCTGTGCTAAGAGGAATTCATGTTTCCTTTTGCTGGATTTCCTTCACATATAGGATTATTTTCTAATGAGTGGGATGATCGGGATTGCAAAGAAAAGGTGGCACGTAATGACATGGGGTCTACAGTTCTGCATGTCCCTCTTATCCATTGCAGAGGGTTATCAGTTGTTAGAAGAAGCCTTCCTTTAACAAATTATTAGAAATAGCATCGGCAAAAGTCAAGCGGCTTTCACATTCAACTTCCGAGTGGAAAGAACGTAATTGAATACATTGGTCACTTAGAAGATTATACAAATGCTGTCAAAAGTAAGAAACTCAAGGCATTGTTTTTCAGGATAGATTAAATGCATTCACACAAAATTCAGGAATGGCAGATGTTGTTAAATGCTTATGTGTTGGTGAATATATTTCAAATACCCCCAATATCATACTTGAATGTGAGAATTTAAAAAACTTATCTCCTTGCTTTTCTGAGAATACCATTGACGAAGTTTTGACAATGTAAAGCTAACGTTTGACATTGCTAAAGGTTTTATTGTTTAAGTCCTATATGGCATTTATTGTGTTGTAGTTCTGTTTGGAATTTCTTTTCCTTTTTTCCCTTCTTTTTACTATTAAAAAATGTTTTGTTCTTGATCTGTTTATGTGTAAGAATATATAGTGTAATTTCCCTTGTTATTATTCTTTAGTACACACACACCACACACACCACACACACACACACACACACACACACACACAACACACACACACACACACCCACACACACACTCGCACGCACCACACAGAGTAGATCTATCTATCTATTAATCCATCTCTTTCATTCGTCTCCTATTTTAGGGCCCCGTCTGGTATCACACTTAAAGTGGGGGAAAGACGTTAAATGAAGTGCTTACTTCTTACTGTTTCATTTTTTTTCAGAAATGTAGGCCATTCTGCGCCAGTGGAAACAAAACGGATTGTCTAAATTGTCAATAAAAAAAACCTGCATCAGAGGAATGGTTGTAAAAAAAGCACATAAGTGATTATTTCGTTCATTTCGAATTATAAAAAAGTGAAAGGAAGCAAAAAGAAAAAGCAGACAGAGAGAAAGAAGAAAGAAAAGGAGAAATGAAGCACAAGGAAACAGCAGCTCGCTGCAACAGCAACAACAATTAAAATAACAACAACCCACCTACAAAAACCTTTCAAAATCCTAACCTCTATACCTTCTCAGAATCAGGAAAGCAGAAATCCCACACACACACAAATCCCCACAGGCAATGAAATCAGCGTGCTGAAGCGGTAGCAGTTTCCATGTAACAGTTCAACTTATGTACCCAGTTTTCTAACAACTGGCTCTTGCTACTTTCTCTCTCTCTCTATCTCTCTCTCTCTCTCTCTCTCTCTCTCCTATCTCTCTCTCTCTCTCTCTCTCTCTCTCTCTCTCTCTCTCTCTCTCTAATCTCCGACCGATCCGAATCTCTCTCTCTCTCTCTCTCTCTCTCTCTCTCTCTCTCTCTCTCTCTCTCTCTCTCTCTCTCTCTCTCTCTCTCTCTCTTCTCTCCCCGCTCTCCCTCTCTCCACTCTGTCATCTGTTCACCTCTAGTTCACACCACACACACACACACACACACACACACACCACACACAACACACTCACCACACACACACACACACACACACACACACACACACACTCCACGCAACACACACACACCATACAATACATAATACACCATAACATACACACTGCCGTATGCTAAGTTTTCACTGCTGCCTGTACTCACAGTGTTCCTTTCAAATTTCGTCTCCAGAAGGTTTAAACCTTGATAACCCAACTTTTTAATAATAAAAATAATAATAATAATAACAATATTACATGGAAATTTATATAGAATTGTAACTTGGCACAGACAAATCAAAACCTTTTAGCTTTCTTATAACACTTTTTAAATCCAGACTCCAAGACTTATTTTATTTCATAATCTAAGATTTTTCTCTCCTGCTTCATTTCTTAGTTTTTTTCTCTGCCTTCAACAGCCAAGATTCTATCGCCCCCTATCAGGGTGTGTGACCTTTGTGTGTTTCCTTTCACTTTTGTTGTTGTGTGTGTGTGTGTGTGGTGCGCGCGTGCAATGCGCGTACTCCGTGCGTCATGCGGTGCACATTTGGACTTGATGAAAATATTAATTGTTATGGTTATATGACTGTGTAAGGATGTAGCTGAGTGCAGCGCTTGATTTGTCTCTGTGAGATATAGCGCTATATAAAATTTCCATTTATTATTATCATTATTGTCTATTTATTATTATTATTTATTTATTATTGTTTTTATTATTATTATTATTTATTATTTTTTTTATTTTTTAAATTATTATTATTATCATAACCCTCATAATTATCATTATCTTTACATTGTATTATTATTTTTATTATTATTATTATTATTATTATGTCGTCGTCGTTGTCGTCGTATGTCATTTTATCATCTTCATTCAACAAACAACATCATCTATCATATCAAATTCATCATCAATCGTCGTCGTCGTCGTCGTCGTCGTCGTTGTCGTCACCAACTATCATCATAATCATCATCATCACCATCATCATCGTCGTGGTCGTCGTCGTGGTCGTGTCGTCGTGTCGTCGTCACGTCGTCTCATCATCATCATTCTTCATCATCATCATAATCTTATTATTAGAATTATTATTATTATTATTTTTCTTATTATTATAATTATATTATTATTATTATTATTATTATTACGTACTATACTACTAATTATTACTTTTTATTATTATAATCATCATGTGGGAATATTGATCATTTACCGTTATGATTGATGCTGTGATGATGGATGCATGATGATGATGATGATGATGATGATGATTATCATTGGCATACTGTTTTCTTTCAGGGTGGGTGGTGGGGGTGTTATTAGTGAGGGTGCAAGTGATAGCGTGGAGCAGCAGCACCATGACCACCACCTCCACCACCACCACCACACCACCACCACCACCACCACCACACCACCACCCAACAACCAACAACAACAGCAACAAACATAACATCAAACGTAAAGCGCATTACAGTAAATACCTTAGATTGCGCTTTCCCAGTGCCATCCTAAAACTGTCTTACACTGTACAGTTTGTTTCTACGCCCCCCACCCCCCCCCACCACCCCACACACCCCACCAAGAAAATGCTATACAAGACAGCGAATTGTTGAAAGTGTTCAACTTACTGGACACGAAACTTGAAAGGGATCCCTGTGTGTGCAGACAGAAATGAAAAAACTTAGCACGTCAGAGTGTGAGGAAAGAAATGTAGGAAGTGCAAGTTGTTAAACTTTTTTAAGCAAAAATAACACCATCATCATACAGCAACTACAATGGACAACAACCCTCCACAGCAGCCCCCTCAGCAAGTAGCAGCTGCTGCAGCAACACTACTCCACCAAACAACAACAATAAGCAGCAGTAGGCAGCGTAGCAGTAGCAGTAGTAACAGCACAGCATCCACTACAACTACCACCATTGTAATCAAACACAAGAAAAAGTAACAACAACAAAAACAACAATAAAACAACAAGAAACAGTAACATCAGTAAATTAATAAGAAAACAGTACGATTCTAAGTGAATAGCTAGATAGTTTTCCACCATCTTAGAAAGTCTTACACTATACAGTTGTATGCCGCCCCTTCCTACACCTTGCCCCCCCCACACCCCCCCAAAAAAAAAAGTGGGGGGGGGGAGTTAGTGTTTTTTTAATTTTTTTTTAAAAGTATCATTTCTGGACACAAAGCCTGAAGGGATCGATGTTGTGTACAGACAGCAGTGAAACTTAGCAGTCGCAGGTGAGAGAGAGAATAGTAGGTAGAGGCGGGGGGTGTTGGAGGTGGTGGGTGTGGGGGTAGAGGTCCTAGTTGTTTAAAACTTGGTAAGGAACATGGAAACTGTTACCGCTTTCCAACATGCTGATTTTCATGCCTGTGGGGATTCTTCTTTAGTGGGATTTGGACTTTTTTCTCTCATTCTTTAGAGCACTTTGATTTTGTTGCTTTACAAGACGTCAGCGCTATATAAATTCTATACAGTATTATTAGTATTATTTTATTATTATTATTATTATTGTATTATTATCATAATCATCATCATCATCAATCATCATCATCATCTTCATCTTCATATCATTTTTATTATTATTATTATTATTAATATTATTATTATTATTATTCGTTATTATTATTACAATAGTTATTATTAAACAGCTGTTTGGCATGAGATATTTTAGAAGATCTGTTCGGTGTGTTTATGTCTTTTCAATTAGTTGTTTTTTTAATATCATTTCCTCAACAGTTTTGGTCATCATATATATTTTACAGAGAAAAGACACAATAAAACGTCTCAAATTACCCTTCACCCTCACTCTCTACTCTCCCTCTCTCTGTGTCAAGTCTGTCTCTATGTCTGTCTCTCCCTCATATTTTCTCTCTCTTTCCCTCCTCTCTCTTTCTCAATAAAGTATATTTGACTTGAGGCACAGATGAGAGAAAGAAGAATGTGAAGAAAAGGAAAAGGAAGCACCAAAGGACAATAACAGCAACAACAACAGCAACAACAACTACAGCAACAACAGCAAACAACAGCTACAGCAACAGCAACAACAAACACAACAACAACTATAAAAAACAACAACAAACAACAATACCTCCACAGTTTCAGCAGCAGCGCTTTACTGCAACAAAAACAACAAACAGTGGACATCAAACAGCAGCGCAAACAGCCCACCACCACAATCACCACCATTAACTGCAACAACAATCACAACAGCTTAGCGGCAACAAAAAAACAACAACAACAGCAGCAACGTGAAGGAAAGTTTGTGTTGTTCCACAGTAAATGGCTAGATTACTTTTTTTTTTTCCCCCAAGCTCCTAAAAGTCTTTTCGCTTTACAGCTTTCCCTCCACACCACCAAAAAAAGACAGCCTACAAGAAAAAAGTGAAAAATGTTTTTCACTTTCTGGACCCACAGAAACTTCAAGGGATCGATGTGTGTACAGGACAGCAGTGAAAACTTTAGCAGGCAGCACTGTGAGAGAGAACAATAGGTAGGAAAGTGCGAGCTTCTGTTCAACTGTGTACAGAAGTTGGACTGTTACATGGACACTGGTACGCTTCAAGTATGCTGATTTCATTGCTCTGTGGGGATTCTCCTTTAGTGGATTTACAGCTTTTTTTGCTCTCCTTTGGAAGGTAAAATGTTTGGGCATGGAGATATTTTAAAAAGATTTTGTTGTTGCTATGCTCTTTTTCGTTAGTTATTTTTGGAATCTAATTTACCAACATTTTGGTCATCATACTTTTATTACAGATGAAAGAAAAAATTAAAGGTTATCATTTTAACTCTCTCTCTCTCTCTCTCTCTCTCTCTCTCTCTCTCTCTCTCTCTCTCTCCTCTCTCTCTCTCTTCTCTCTCTCTTCTCTCCATCTCTCTCGTCAGCTATGTCTGTCTGTCTGTCTCCCCACCTCCCCCTTCTCTTCTCATTAAAGATCTTTATTACTTTGAAAGCAGAGGTAGAGAAAGAAAGCATATGAGAAGAAAGAGGAAAAGAAAGCACGAAAAGAAACCACAACGCAACAACAAACAACAACAGCACCTGCAAAAGTTAGATCAATCTGTGCATATGTAGCATAAAACAATTTTTTACTAATCACACAAATCCGACCATGTAATGCCACTGTTCGTCTATAACAGTGAAGAATATAATTAAAGTTTTTTGAGAAGTAATTTAAAAACAAAATAAGAAGAACGCGAAGAGACTGCAAGAAAAAGAACTGCTGAAGGAATAGGCCTCACTTCTCTAGGGGCCAGCATTATTGAGGGCGGCGCCAATCTCATCTCCCTCACTGCTTCACCTTCCCTGACTCTAAAGAGGGTAGATACCCATTTAGAGCTAGGTGAACTGGGGGACTGTACTCAAACAAAGGTGCAAGAATGGTTACCCATTCACCAGGTAACCACGCTCAATGCTGCCTAAGCTTAGTTTGCAGACAGTAAGTGCTCTGACCTCCGAGCTATATCCCCCCTCAATAAGATATAATGCATGAGCTTTGATTGTTTTTTGTTTTACAAGATCCGTCGCTAAAAAAATCAATTGGTTATGAATATTTTCATGATGATGATGATGATGATGATATGATGGTGATTGTCACCATCATCGTCGTCATCGTCGTTGTCGTCGTCGTCGTTGTCCTCCTCCTCCTCATCATCACCACCACCACCCTCTTTTCTTCTTTCTTCCTATATCCTTTTCTTCTTCTTCTTCTTCTTTTTTCTTCTTTTCTTCTTCTTCTTTTCTTTCCTTCTCGGGCTTCCTTCTTCTCCTTCAATTAATTCCATTCATGATCATCATCAATCGTCGTCATCATCATCATCTTCATATCATCTAATCATAATCATCTTTATCATCGCCCATCATCATCATCACATCACTCATCATCGTTATCGTCATTGTCTTTGTTAAACAGTGTTAAAAATTTATTTTTAGTACGTTGTGAGTTTATTTTACTGTTACTATTACTATCATCATCATCTCATCATCATCATCATCAATCTTCTCATCATCATCCATTCATCTCATTATCACCATCACCATCACCATCCCATATTCATCCATCGTCGTTATATTCATTTCTTTGTTATATTAGTCAGTAGTAGTAGTAGGTCAGTGTAGTAGTAGTAGTAGTAGTAGTAGTTAGTAGTAGTAGAGAAGAAATAGTAGTTGAAAGTAGTTGTTTTAGTGTTTACTGTATATTAATTGTTATTATTATTTATTATTATTATTATTATTATTATTATTTTTATTATTATTATTTATTATTTTTAATTATTGTTATTATCATCATTATCATCCATCATCGATCATCGTCGTCGTCGTTCGTCGTCTTATCATCCATCACCATCGTCGTTCATCATCATACATCATCGTCGGTCGTTCGTTATAATATCATCATTTCATCATCATCATCATCATCATCATCTTCATCATCATCATCATCATCATAATTCATCATCATCTCATCATCATCATTATCATCATCGTCCTAAATTTTTTTTTTCCATCATATCATCATCATCATCATCATCAATCACCATCAATCGATCATGATGATTATTCAGTCTTCTGGATTCTCAAGCATGAGTCGGTAGAAGTGCCATGCATGTTTTCTCTGCAGACAACCTCCTCCATCAGCCCCTGTTATTACGCAGCAAAGGACAGAGGAGCAGAGATGATGGAGTATGGTAGCAATACCAAAGGTACCAGCCAGTCCATAGCCATCTCTCTCTGTCTGTACTAACTGATGACTATGGACCAATGAAGAATTTCTATGTTTCAGATTATTTTGGTTTTTGAATAGCTCGGCCGACGGGGTCTGGGTGATGATAGGAGAGGGGGAGAAGGGGTTGGGGGGGGGGTTGGGAGGGGGGGCAGCAGATCACTGATCGGTTGTTTGATGTGTTTGTGTGTGTGTGTTGTGGTGTGTAGTGTGTGTACGCGCAGCGGCGCTGCGCGCGTGTGTCGTGTGTGGTCTGTTGTGTGGTCTTTTGATTCTGTCTGTCTGTTCTGTCAGTCTGTTACTGATCAGTCAGTCAGTCTACGTCTGTCTGTCTGTTCTATCTGTGTCTCTCCCTCTGTCTTTCTTCCTGTATCTGTCTCTGTCTATCTGTCTCTGTATCTGTCTCTCTCTCTCTCTCTCCCTCCCTCCATCTATCAACTTTCAACGTTTTAAGAAAACAAAAATATGAATGGGTGCAAAATCACCCTCGCATCTAATTGCAAAAAACATACTTAAACAGGCAAATGAGCAGGCCCCAACTAGCAAACAAAGATTTTGTTCACATAACTAGAACGGAAAGAGGGTTTAAACCCCATGATAGATCAAAAGTCGAGCGGTTAAGAACGTCCCACTTCAATCATAGGTATCCAGGAGAGTCGTGGGTTTGAATCTCAGGATACATTTCATGTTACGGGTAACCGGCCCCGACCCCATATACAAAATCTCGCCAATAGTGTAAAACCTCTGAGCTCTAGACGAGGCACGACAAAAGAATCTATCCTATAGATCTGGCACAACTATCGTACCAAGAGTAGCTGTTTGGTAGCCGCTATACTATAACCCAGACATATCACTGGGAAGATGAAAGATATATCTGGCAAGGTGCTTTGCTAACTACTGTGGCGGCAGAAAGAAAGAGAAAAACTGAGTGTTGCATGTATCTTGATTTCCCTTTAACACGGTGATGTAAGAAAGACGAGGAGAGAGAGCAGAAATAAAAGTTATTTTATCTGAACTTGATCTACTGTTTGTTCGTTGGAGACCTTTGCAAATGCTTTATCGTAACTGCTACCGTTAAGATACTTATTTTTGGTTTGATACACTGAGGGAAGGAAGAAAAAGCGCTAGACTGGAAACTTTCCAAATGCAATCTGTCAGAGAGGTTGTTTTTCTTCTTGTCCAGATCAGTCCTCTCCTTGATAGACGCTATACCTAGCCAAGTGGTTAGGACGTTCGATTTCAATCCCATGGGTCAATGAGATCATGGGTTCGAGTCTCGGTGGCAGCATCTGGTGAATTAAGAGATTTTACGATCTCCGATACCAAGTCTAAGTCCAGACCAGCCAAAGTCTTTATTTTTTTGTGCACATTCATATGCAGAAGATCAAATATGCACGTTAAAGATCCCGTAATTAATTCACACCCAGCATACATACCCAAAGTCGAAATTCGGTTATCCTTATGGTAGGCATAAATGTCACATACGAAAGATATCACCCACCATTGGTGAACTTCGGATCTCTTGTGTGGGAACAGAAAGAAAAACCAAAGCCACCATAATTATTATAATCATTAGCTAAAGAAAAAAAGACAAGTGCAGTAGCTATACAAATTATAACCTGGCCACAGCACTAGCAGATGACAGATGGATACCAAGCAAGGTGCTATGCTAAGCTTATAAGGAAAGGAGGAGAAAAACGAGCGCGGCTATTTATCTTGATTTCCCTTTAACACGGGGATTGTACAGAAGAGAAGGAGGAGGAGAGAGATGGGCGGGAAAGAGCAGAACTGGAAACCTTCCAAATGCAATCTGTCAGAGATTTTTTTTTTCTTCTGGTCCAGATCGTTCCTCTCTCTGACGGACGCTATAGCCGAGTGGTTAAGATCGCTCGACTTGAATGTCATGGGTCTATAAAGTCGTGGTTCCTATCTAGCGTCAGGGTCTGGGGGCATGGTGTCGATAAGGATGGGGATTATCTGCGGATCTCCCAGGTCAAACTTCAAATGCAGACCAGCCAATGTCTTAAATTCTTTTCGAGTATACACACTGCATTAAAACAAATATATAGTAGATAAAGATCCCGTGATTCATTTCAGCGTTTTTTCATCATCCATCATCTCTTCATCATCATCATCATCATCATCATCATCATCATTCTATCATCATTCATCATCATCATCATCATCTCATCATCGTCCCGTGACCTTCGCGGTCGTGGGGGAGGAGCACGAAAGACGTGCTCGTGCTAAGCCTCTCCTCCATCCATCTCGGTCCTCGGCTCTGCGCAGTAGTGCCGAGTCATTCATCCTGGTCATTATTGATGTTGTACAATCCATGACATTGTTCTGTCTTCCCATCTTTTTGCCACCTTCGAGTGTTCCCTGCAGTACTGTTTTGGGGCAGGAGTGTTGTGGCGGGTGACGTGGCCCGAACCATGTCAGCTTTTTTTGTCTTGCGATGGTGAGAAGGGGTTCCTGTGGACTCCTGCCAAGCCTGTCTGTTATTTGGCTCTTGACAAATTCATTGGCCTTTCGTTCTCTCCAGGATTCTCTCCAGTTCTCTTCAGCGTTTGGTGGAATACAAAACCACGAACATACCTGGCACACGCCCCTGACGAGGAAATGCCACTACTTTCGTGGCGGGCAAAACACGGTCACATACACACAATCTCTTCACGGGTGAACCTCACAGCTCTAGCCAAGGAACGGAAAACAACTATGTCCTCCCTTCTCTCCCACGTGTAGCAGGGTGCATTGTGGTACGTGCTTCAGTAACCTGGGTAATTCCTCTTCGTCGAAAACTCAGATTGCAGTACTGCTGTCTGTCGCTATGAAGCGAAAATGCCGTTGTGCTGCCGTTTTTTTTGCGACCTGACAAAGGTCCAGACCCCCAGCGCCATCCAACGTGGGCGTGGAAGAGATATTGTAAATCTTTCTGGAAATAATTGTGGCGGGGAGATCTGGATCAATCAAAGCAAAATAGTCGAGAAGGAGGTGGTAAAAATGAAGGAAAAAGAAGAGGCAGAAACAGAAACAAAGAGTGGGATCGAAAAGAGGGAATTGCTAGCAACTAGACTTTGCTGGGGACCACTATCATAATGACATGCCCCTAGTACTCCCACAAAAGGGGATTGGCTGGTTAATTTCCCAGACATTTGGGGGTGTGTGGGGGGCGTGGGGGGGGGGTGGGTGTGGAGGCTATACTTTAAAGAACGTAGTAAAACTAAACACCGTAACTTAATAGTAAACGGCTCGTGGGCTGTTTGCTAGCATCTACCTGAACAGTTTATTTTCATTCTCCATCTCGATTTGTCACTGTGTGGTACAGTGCAGTGCTTGGGTGTTTCCATGATCCACATTTTCTGGGGTGCTTGTCCATTGTATTTAGATATCTTAAAACACTTATCTCCAATGACGTCAAAGAAGGAGCTGCGAAAAAAGAAGAAGAAAACGAGCAAAGAAGATATGGGGGTAAAATGCGAAGAAGACTGCGAAGAATGCGAAGAAAAAATGTGAAAAGGATCCGAAGGGAATGCTGTAATGTGAATAAGAATGGTGTAGAATGGGAAGAATGCAAAGAAAGAAGATATGCGAAGAAGAAGAATGCAAAGAAGAATGCTGAAGAAGAAGAATGCGAAGAAGAAGAATGCGAAAAAAATGCGAGAAAAGAAAAATAGAAAATGCGAGAATGTAAGAGGAGATATAGGTAAGATAAAAAAATTGCGCGCGAAGAAGAAGAGGACTTTGAGAAGAGAATGGCAAAGCAGAATGCGAAGAAGGAGACGAAGAAGAGAATTGTGAAGAAGAAGAATTGCGAAGAGAAGAGTTGCGAAGAAGACGATGCGACGAATTGCGAAAAGAAGAAGAATGCGAAGAAGTTGCGCGAAGTAGAAGAAATTATGCGAAGTAAGAAACACATGTGAAGAAGAAATATGCGGAGAAGAAAAATGCGATGAAAAAAAAGAAGTAGAATGCAAAGAAGAAGAAGAAGAAGAAGAACAAGTAAGAACAACTAGAAGAAACAACAAGAACAAGAACAGAGAAGAAGAACAAGAAGAAGAACAAGAAGAAGAACAAGAAGAACAAGAACAAGAGCAAGAAGAACAAGAACAAGAACAAGAAGAAAAAACGAAAGTAAGAAGACCAAGTCAATACGTAATTAATTGTCCTTTTTACTTCTCTTGTAAACAAATTTGCAGTTCACACTTGCCTCCTTTTCTGCAACCAGAACCTCCTTCAGGTAATCTCTTTAACTAGTTGGACACAGAAGTCTGATCAATGAATGTGTACAGAAATAGAAACAGAGAGGGAGAGAGATGGGGAGAGAGAGGAGAGATCGAGAGAGAGAGAGAGAGAGAGAGAGAGAGAGAGAGAGTAGAGAGAGAGAGAGAGATGAGAGAGAGAGAAGAGAGAGAGAGAGAGAGGAGAGAGAGAGACAAGAGAGATGAGAGAGTGAGAGAAAGATGATGAGAGAGAAAGAGAGAGACAGAGAGAGGAAAGGAAGAAAATTGGCTGAAGCTGCACATATGTATTGTAAGGCCTCATTTCTTGGTCTGTTGTTCGAGAGGTTCTAAATTGCACCAACATTCAACATACATTATTCAAGAATCTTTACGGTGCGCAAAATTGCAATGCCAGGGGGAATGCTGCTCTGCTGTTATCCTACATCAAACTATAGTAACATGAACACGTTTACAATAAAAATAGATATGGCTTTAAACAGCTTTTGTAAGATGATACTTACGCGATGTGCACTGGCTCGAAAGCAGAGGGCCGCTGGGAGTGGAGGAAGCTGAGTTGCAAAATCTTCTAGTGGTGCTGGATTTTGAACAGTTTTGAATTTTATTTTATTCCCAGGATGTTGAAAATCAGGTATATAACCGTAGTATTTTATTCGTGGAATGATCTTGAGAAAAAATTAAAAGATCAAATTGTTTGTATTGAACAGTTGTTTTTTCATAGATAAATGTGCAGAGTTGTGTGCACAGGCAGTCTTGAGGCCAGATCTGGCATGATAAAGACTAAGATGAGAAAAAAATAGAATAAAAGAATAAAGAATTGAAGAGAGAAAATGGGACAACAATTACACAGAGACAAGGAAGAAAAAAAGAAATTAAGAGATAGAGAGACAGAGATAGAGGAGGACAGAGGGGAGAGGAGAGAGATGAGAGAGAGAGACGAGAGAGAGAGAGAGACGATGAGAGAGAGAGAGAGAGAGAGAGAGAGAGAAAGTCAAAGAAGAAAAAAATGTATCAAACTAACACATGACAGAAAAGCCATAAGAATTCAAACAGTTATCAGAAGTGTTATTAACAGTAACGAGTATAAAGGCATAGCCTTTCTACATAATATTATGCAACATAATAATCGATATTGAAAGCAAAGACCGACACTCTCGTTCAAAATACACCACAGTATAATTATACACATACGAGCCTCATAGCCAAATAAGTCAACACTCTTTGTTCTGTTATTCTTTTTTAAGAGAATAATAGAATAAGCACGAATGTGCTATTTTTACTTCCAGTCCCCATGAGTATGCGTTGTGTAAATTTTTGCATCTTTCCCATCGGCACAACAAAGGCCTAATCTTTACGGAAAAGTGGAGCTGGGTTTTAAATGTTGCATACATCAAGCACCGTAAAGAAAAAACAAACCCTTAAAATCATCTAGGTTTACGCACACAAATTTAATGTTGATAGTTCAATAACGCCACCAAATAGGTACTGCAAGTTGCCAACATATATACACACAGGCATTAATCCAATAATGAAAGAATGATGTTTGCAAAATTATATCGTTTTCAACCTTTGTCACAGATATTGTTTTGCCTCTACGAGAAGACTGCTGCCATGACAACGGGGCAATGACTGGATTCTGTCCATATTCACTTATGAAGACAGCATGTTTTCTTTCTTAAGGGGTCGTTTCTGTTTTTCTCGTCAATTTTGTCTAGTACTTGGCTTGTGCCGCTCAGTTATTTTTCTTAGTTACATGCCCATTGTATTGATAACGTTTAATACGCGCCATAATGATGTAAAGTGTGCATTTACACATGTTCACTGTAAAGTTAAAGGTACCCATAGCCTATGTGGTCGTTGGGGAACCACATGTCAGAGGACGTCCAGCTTCACCAAAGGGCCAGCATTATTGAGGCGGCGCCCATCTCTCTCCCTCGCTGCTTTACCTTCCCTGACCCTAAGAGGCAGATGCGCTCCGGTGGTCAGCTAAGGGAACTGTAACTGAGCCAAAGGCGCGCAACCGTCACCCTAACACTTGGTATCCCCACGCTCAACGCCTGCTTAACTCGCTTGGGAAAGCGAGTGCTCTCTGACACTGAGCTATCCCGTCCCCATGCTGTAAAAAGCTGCACCCCAAAAAAGACCTGAAGTGTTAAAAAAAAGAGCTGTAAACTTGACAAACTCGTATCTAACCATTAAACTACTTATTTTTGCTGCCTATAATCAGTTTAATATGTGAGTCTCTTTTTGCACAGTGCAGCGGTTATGGGGGTGAACTGTGGTTGTCACCTAATTGGTTGTTGGAGTATCTCATTTGCTGGATGTGTGTGTCTTCATTGAATGAATTGGTGAAGAAGTGGACGTGTTCACATCGATAAACCGCAGGAGAAGGACGAGGAAGAGGACTAGAAGAGGGAGAGGAACGAAAAGAAGAACAAAGAACTTTGGGGGTGCAGGACGAGGAGGATAAACATGAGAAGAGACAAGTAACATGTAGGAAATCAGAACAGAAGAAGAAGAAGAAGAAGAAGAGAAGAAGAAGAAGAAGAAGAGAAGAAGAAGAAGAAGAAGAAAGAAACTGAAGAGAAGAAGAAGAAGAAGAAGAAAAACAACAACATACGACAACAACAAAAACGAGGAGGAAAGAGACGACGAAGAAAAAAGGAGAAGGAGAAGGAGGAGGAAAAAGTTGGTGAGCACCTAAACAGAAATCAGTAAGTGTTAATCTTCATTCATTATTTCCGAGAGAAGAGAGGAGAGAGAATAGAAAGATAGTCTCACTTAGTAACTAGCTTTCCTTGTTAAGCCATCTGAAAAATAAACAATTATGCTGCTTTACCTTTTGCTCTCTTGACTAGAAAACCCAACAGATTGGAAATAAGAAGGATAGTGACTGCTTAGCGAGGAAAGAGATGTATTGGAGTGGTTTTGTACAGTAAATATAAACTTCGGAACCAGGGGAAAGGAAGCAATTTCAGCAACGAGGGCAATGTGCAAAAGGTCTGTACAGCGGCAGTTATTAAAGTTAGAAACCACTGCCACGTCGAAGTTCTTACTGGTTTGGTGGACAACTTTAAGATGAACATTTTCGATGGTACACATTCATAGGATGTAGTAACCAGATTTACAACAAATAACAAAAACAAATGGGAAGGAGCAAGATTGATACGCAAACCACACTAATATATTAGCCGCCGAACAGAAAACAAATGGAGCGTTTGCTGTATTTATCTGGGATTCACCTCTAACACGAGGTGTGCATGAGGAGAAGAGACGGGGAAGAATCTGAGTGTACATGGAACTTCCAAACGTAATCTGTCACAGAGGTTGAGGTGTTCCTGCTTTTTATCATAGTCAATGCATTGTTCGTTTTCTCTGGTAAAATTCGGGGTGCATGGGTTGTCACTTGGGTAGCTGCGGTTGGTTAATTTGACTGACTGATGGGTAAAGACTGGTGTTAATTCTTTTTTGTGGAGGCCTGCATTTACAACAGTACTGTAAAAGCTGGCAAGCTCGGCTATACAGTTGCGTTATACAGAGAAAGTGGTCTTTTCCATTCTTCGTCTCACTTTGTCATTCTTTTGTAACAGGGTAAGTGTGGCAGTGGTCCTATGTTCCTTTTCTTGGGGAGATGATTAAGTTCAACGGGTCACCGTATGTGAGCTATGTGTTAAGTGGAAAGAAAGATGAATGAAAAAAAAATATGAAAAACATTTTGGGAGGAGAAACAGGGAGTGAGGACAAGGAAGAGTAATTGCGATAAGAATTGCGAAGACGAATTGCGAGGAAATATTGCAGGAAGAATTGTGAGAAAGGACATGTGAAGGAGAAGAATTTCGAAGAGAATGAATTTCGAAGAAGAAGAATTTTGAAGAGGAAGATGATTAGCGAAGAGGAACTGCGAAGAAATAAGGAGAAGAATGCACTGTGATCTACTGACTAGGGTTTAGGATCCTTTTCAAAGGGGATTTCCGCAGACCCCTCCTACCCTGCAGTCATTGTAGAGCTGATTCCACACTCTCCCCAACAGTTCTTCAGATAAGATACAAACTGACGTCCAATGTGCAAACTTACCCGGAAAATCTTGCCACATGCTGAAAACTGTTTCATTTTTCAATTTTCAATTTATACTAAATTCGTTGTTTGTGCTATACAATTTGAGAAGCTCAACTCCTATTGAAAACTTTGCTTCAGAAGAAATGAAATGAGGTCTGAAACAGATTTTCCCAAAGAGACCGACATATACCTCTTTAATGACAATAAGTACATATACATCAGATCTTTCAGAGGCGTTCTGAAATTTTAAACATCTTGATGTAGACTCACAAAGAGCAGTTTTTCAGTCATGTCCTGTTGGAAAATGATGCAAGCTCCACTTGATGTAGGTTATATTAACATGAAAAAGAATGAGAATCCAAATATCATGGCAGTTATGTTCATTCACATATAGAAATAATTACTCTTCATTATCTTAAAAATTTAGCAGATGGCTCTCTTTTAGACAATACATCAAGCAGGTTCAGCATTCGTTCTACCAACACTAAAAGTAGAAAAGTCTATTTATGTGGTAAAAATCGATTGTTTTTCCAGTGAACTTATTGCTATTCTCATAGGCTTCTTTGATTTTATTTTTATATCACCATACAGTTTTTTTCACTATTACTATGTTTGTGGATTCAAAATCGTTTTATATGACTTTGTCAATTAACTTATAAGCCCAATCTCCTTAAAATTATACTCAAATATCAACTACTTTATAAATCTTCTGTGCTAAGAGGAATTCATGTTTCCTTTTGCTGGATTTCCTTCACATATAGGATTATTTTCTAATGAGTGGGATGATCGGGATTGCAAAGAAAAGGTGGCACGTAATGACATGGGGTCTACAGTTCTGCATGTCCCTCTTATCCATTGCAGAGGGTTATCAGTTGTTAGAAGAAGCCTTCCTTTAACAAATTATTAGAAATAGCATCGGCAAAAGTCAAGCGGCTTTCACATTCAACTTCCGAGTGGAAAGAACGTAATTGAATACATTGGTCACTTAGAAGATTATACAAATGCTGTCAAAAGTAAGAAACTCAAGGCATTGTTTTTCAGGATAGATTAAATGCATTCACACAAAATTCAGGAATGGCAGATGTTGTTAAATGCTTATGTGTTGGTGAATATATTTCAAATACCCCCAATATCATACTTGAATGTGAGAATTTAAAAAACTTATCTCCTTGCTTTTCTGAGAATACCATTGACGAAGTTTTGACAATGTAAAGCTAACGTTTGACATTGCTAAAGGTTTTATTGTTTAAGTCCTATATGGCATTTATTGTGTTGTAGTTCTGTTTGGAATTTCTTTTCCTTTTTTCCCTTCTTTTTACTATTAAAAAATGTTTTGTTCTTGATCTGTTTATGTGTAAGAATATATAGTGTAATTTCCCTTGTTATTATTCTTTAGTACACACACACCACACACACCACACACACACACACACACACACACACACACAACACACACACACACACACCCACACACACACTCGCACGCACCACACAGAGTAGATCTATCTATCTATTAATCCATCTCTTTCATTCGTCTCCTATTTTAGGGCCCCGTCTGGTATCACACTTAAAGTGGGGGAAAGACGTTAAATGAAGTGCTTACTTCTTACTGTTTCATTTTTTTTCAGAAATGTAGGCCATTCTGCGCCAGTGGAAACAAAACGGATTGTCTAAATTGTCAATAAAAAAAACCTGCATCAGAGGAATGGTTGTAAAAAAAGCACATAAGTGATTATTTCGTTCATTTCGAATTATAAAAAAGTGAAAGGAAGCAAAAAGAAAAAGCAGACAGAGAGAAAGAAGAAAGAAAAGGAGAAATGAAGCACAAGGAAACAGCAGCTCGCTGCAACAGCAACAACAATTAAAATAACAACAACCCACCTACAAAAACCTTTCAAAATCCTAACCTCTATACCTTCTCAGAATCAGGAAAGCAGAAATCCCACACACACACAAATCCCCACAGGCAATGAAATCAGCGTGCTGAAGCGGTAGCAGTTTCCATGTAACAGTTCAACTTATGTACCCAGTTTTCTAACAACTGGCTCTTGCTACTTTCTCTCTCTCTCTATCTCTCTCTCTCTCTCTCTCTCTCTCTCCTATCTCTCTCTCTCTCTCTCTCTCTCTCTCTCTCTCTCTCTCTCTCTCTAATCTCCGACCGATCCGAATCTCTCTCTCTCTCTCTCTCTCTCTCTCTCTCTCTCTCTCTCTCTCTCTCTCTCTCTCTCTCTCTCTCTCTCTCTCTCTTCTCTCCCCGCTCTCCCTCTCTCCACTCTGTCATCTGTTCACCTCTAGTTCACACCACACACACACACACACACACACACACACCACACACAACACACTCACCACACACACACACACACACACACACACACACACACACTCCACGCAACACACACACACCATACAATACATAATACACCATAACATACACACTGCCGTATGCTAAGTTTTCACTGCTGCCTGTACTCACAGTGTTCCTTTCAAATTTCGTCTCCAGAAGGTTTAAACCTTGATAACCCAACTTTTTAATAATAAAAATAATAATAATAATAACAATATTACATGGAAATTTATATAGAATTGTAACTTGGCACAGACAAATCAAAACCTTTTAGCTTTCTTATAACACTTTTTAAATCCAGACTCCAAGACTTATTTTATTTCATAATCTAAGATTTTTCTCTCCTGCTTCATTTCTTAGTTTTTTTCTCTGCCTTCAACAGCCAAGATTCTATCGCCCCCTATCAGGGTGTGTGACCTTTGTGTGTTTCCTTTCACTTTTGTTGTTGTGTGTGTGTGTGTGTGGTGCGCGCGTGCAATGCGCGTACTCCGTGCGTCATGCGGTGCACATTTGGACTTGATGAAAATATTAATTGTTATGGTTATATGACTGTGTAAGGATGTAGCTGAGTGCAGCGCTTGATTTGTCTCTGTGAGATATAGCGCTATATAAAATTTCCATTTATTATTATCATTATTGTCTATTTATTATTATTATTTATTTATTATTGTTTTTATTATTATTATTATTTATTATTTTTTTTATTTTTTAAATTATTATTATTATCATAACCCTCATAATTATCATTATCTTTACATTGTATTATTATTTTTATTATTATTATTATTATTATTATGTCGTCGTCGTTGTCGTCGTATGTCATTTTATCATCTTCATTCAACAAACAACATCATCTATCATATCAAATTCATCATCAATCGTCGTCGTCGTCGTCGTCGTCGTCGTTGTCGTCACCAACTATCATCATAATCATCATCATCACCATCATCATCGTCGTGGTCGTCGTCGTGGTCGTGTCGTCGTGTCGTCGTCACGTCGTCTCATCATCATCATTCTTCATCATCATCATAATCTTATTATTAGAATTATTATTATTATTATTTTTCTTATTATTATAATTATATTATTATTATTATTATTATTATTACGTACTATACTACTAATTATTACTTTTTATTATTATAATCATCATGTGGGAATATTGATCATTTACCGTTATGATTGATGCTGTGATGATGGATGCATGATGATGATGATGATGATGATGATGATTATCATTGGCATACTGTTTTCTTTCAGGGTGGGTGGTGGGGGTGTTATTAGTGAGGGTGCAAGTGATAGCGTGGAGCAGCAGCACCATGACCACCACCTCCACCACCACCACCACACCACCACCACCACCACCACCACACCACCACCCAACAACCAACAACAACAGCAACAAACATAACATCAAACGTAAAGCGCATTACAGTAAATACCTTAGATTGCGCTTTCCCAGTGCCATCCTAAAACTGTCTTACACTGTACAGTTTGTTTCTACGCCCCCCACCCCCCCCCACCACCCCACACACCCCACCAAGAAAATGCTATACAAGACAGCGAATTGTTGAAAGTGTTCAACTTACTGGACACGAAACTTGAAAGGGATCCCTGTGTGTGCAGACAGAAATGAAAAAACTTAGCACGTCAGAGTGTGAGGAAAGAAATGTAGGAAGTGCAAGTTGTTAAACTTTTTTAAGCAAAAATAACACCATCATCATACAGCAACTACAATGGACAACAACCCTCCACAGCAGCCCCCTCAGCAAGTAGCAGCTGCTGCAGCAACACTACTCCACCAAACAACAACAATAAGCAGCAGTAGGCAGCGTAGCAGTAGCAGTAGTAACAGCACAGCATCCACTACAACTACCACCATTGTAATCAAACACAAGAAAAAGTAACAACAACAAAAACAACAATAAAACAACAAGAAACAGTAACATCAGTAAATTAATAAGAAAACAGTACGATTCTAAGTGAATAGCTAGATAGTTTTCCACCATCTTAGAAAGTCTTACACTATACAGTTGTATGCCGCCCCTTCCTACACCTTGCCCCCCCCACACCCCCCCAAAAAAAAAAGTGGGGGGGGGGAGTTAGTGTTTTTTTAATTTTTTTTTAAAAGTATCATTTCTGGACACAAAGCCTGAAGGGATCGATGTTGTGTACAGACAGCAGTGAAACTTAGCAGTCGCAGGTGAGAGAGAGAATAGTAGGTAGAGGCGGGGGGTGTTGGAGGTGGTGGGTGTGGGGGTAGAGGTCCTAGTTGTTTAAAACTTGGTAAGGAACATGGAAACTGTTACCGCTTTCCAACATGCTGATTTTCATGCCTGTGGGGATTCTTCTTTAGTGGGATTTGGACTTTTTTCTCTCATTCTTTAGAGCACTTTGATTTTGTTGCTTTACAAGACGTCAGCGCTATATAAATTCTATACAGTATTATTAGTATTATTTTATTATTATTATTATTATTGTATTATTATCATAATCATCATCATCATCAATCATCATCATCATCTTCATCTTCATATCATTTTTATTATTATTATTATTATTAATATTATTATTATTATTATTCGTTATTATTATTACAATAGTTATTATTAAACAGCTGTTTGGCATGAGATATTTTAGAAGATCTGTTCGGTGTGTTTATGTCTTTTCAATTAGTTGTTTTTTTAATATCATTTCCTCAACAGTTTTGGTCATCATATATATTTTACAGAGAAAAGACACAATAAAACGTCTCAAATTACCCTTCACCCTCACTCTCTACTCTCCCTCTCTCTGTGTCAAGTCTGTCTCTATGTCTGTCTCTCCCTCATATTTTCTCTCTCTTTCCCTCCTCTCTCTTTCTCAATAAAGTATATTTGACTTGAGGCACAGATGAGAGAAAGAAGAATGTGAAGAAAAGGAAAAGGAAGCACCAAAGGACAATAACAGCAACAACAACAGCAACAACAACTACAGCAACAACAGCAAACAACAGCTACAGCAACAGCAACAACAAACACAACAACAACTATAAAAAACAACAACAAACAACAATACCTCCACAGTTTCAGCAGCAGCGCTTTACTGCAACAAAAACAACAAACAGTGGACATCAAACAGCAGCGCAAACAGCCCACCACCACAATCACCACCATTAACTGCAACAACAATCACAACAGCTTAGCGGCAACAAAAAAACAACAACAACAGCAGCAACGTGAAGGAAAGTTTGTGTTGTTCCACAGTAAATGGCTAGATTACTTTTTTTTTTTCCCCCAAGCTCCTAAAAGTCTTTTCGCTTTACAGCTTTCCCTCCACACCACCAAAAAAAGACAGCCTACAAGAAAAAAGTGAAAAATGTTTTTCACTTTCTGGACCCACAGAAACTTCAAGGGATCGATGTGTGTACAGGACAGCAGTGAAAACTTTAGCAGGCAGCACTGTGAGAGAGAACAATAGGTAGGAAAGTGCGAGCTTCTGTTCAACTGTGTACAGAAGTTGGACTGTTACATGGACACTGGTACGCTTCAAGTATGCTGATTTCATTGCTCTGTGGGGATTCTCCTTTAGTGGATTTACAGCTTTTTTTGCTCTCCTTTGGAAGGTAAAATGTTTGGGCATGGAGATATTTTAAAAAGATTTTGTTGTTGCTATGCTCTTTTTCGTTAGTTATTTTTGGAATCTAATTTACCAACATTTTGGTCATCATACTTTTATTACAGATGAAAGAAAAAATTAAAGGTTATCATTTTAACTCTCTCTCTCTCTCTCTCTCTCTCTCTCTCTCTCTCTCTCTCTCTCTCTCTCTCTCTCTCTCTCTCTCTCTTCTCTCTCCATCTCTCTCCGTCAGCTATGTCTGTCTGTCTGTCTCCCCCCCCCTCTCTCTCTCTCAATAAAGATCATTTTTACTTTGAAGCAGAGGAAGAGAAAGAAGCATGAGAAGAAAGAGGAAAGAAGCACGAAAGAAACCACAACAGCAACAACAACAACAACAACAACAATACCCTTTACATTTTCATCAGCAGCAGCTGCAAGAAAAACAAAAACAACAACAATGACATAAACAGCAGCAGCAGCAGCAGCAGCACCACCACCACCACCACCGTCACCACCACCATTAACAACAACAACAACAACGACAACGACAGTAGTAGCAACAACAAAAACAACAAATAACAGCAACAATGACAGTTAAAGTGTGTTCAGAGTAAATGGCTAAATTACCTTTTCCCCTAAGATCCTAAAACATCTTTCAGCTTTACAGATGTGGCCTCCCCACCCACAAAAGGACAGCGTACAAGACAAAAAAAAGAGTTTGAAAAATGTTTTCATTTTCTGGACACAGAACCTTGAAGGGATCGATGTGCGTACAGTCAGCAGTGACAACTTAGCAGTCAGCACTGTGAGAAAGAACAGTAGGTAGGAAAGTGCAAGTTGTTAAAACTGTGTACAGAAGTTGTGTGTTACATGGACACTGGTACCGCTTCATGCATGCTGATTTCATTGCTGTGGGATTCTTCTTTCGTGGGATTTGGCTTTTTTCTCTCAATCTTAAGAGGTAAACAGGTTTGGCATGGGACATTTTAAAGACCTGTTGGTGTGCTATGCTCTTTTTCAATTACTTACTTTTGAATCTCATTACTGCAACGCTATTGGTCATTATACTTTCATTAAAGATGAGAGAAACTAAACTGTATCATTTTACTCTCTCTCTCTCTCTCTCTCTCTCTCTCTCTCTCTCTCTCTCTCTCTCTCCCTCTCTCTTTCTCTCTGTCAACTCTGTCTGTCTTTCCATCTCTTTGTCTCTTTGTCTCTCTCTCTTTCTCTCTTTCCCTCTCTCTTCCCCCAACCCCTCTCTCTCTCTCTCTCTCTCTCTCTCTCTCTCTCTCTTCTCTCTCTCTCTCTCTCTCTCTCTCTCTCTCTCTCTCTCTCTCTCAATAAAGATTATTTTGACTTGAGGAAGGTGAAGAGAAAGAAGAAAGAGAAGAAAGGGAACAGAAGCACCAAAGAAACCGCAGCAGCGGCAACAACAACAACAACAACAACAACAACAACAGCAACAACAACAAAACCCTCCCCAGTTTCATCAGCAGCAGCTGCAATAAAATAAAAACAAGAAAAAACAACAATAGCAACAATGACAAAAGCAGCACCACCACAACCACCACCACTTTTACCACCACCATTACCAATAACAACAACAAGACCTTCTACAGTTTCATCAGCAGCAACTGCAACAAAAACAACAACAACAACAATGACATCACCAGCACCAGCAGCACCACCACCACCTTTACCACCACCTTTACCACCACCACCACCACCACCACCACCAGCACCTTTACCACCACCACCACCTTTACCACCACCATTAACAACAACAACAAAAAACAACAGTAGCAGCAGCAGCAGCAACAACAACAACAACAGTGACATCAACAGCAGCGCAGCAGCACCACCACCACAATCCCCACCATTAAATACAACAACAACAGTAGCGGCAACAACAAAAACAACAACAACAGCAACAGTGAAAGGAAAGTGTGTTCACAGTAAATGGCTAAATTACCTTTTCCCCCGAGATCCTAAAACGTCTTTCAGCTTTACAGCTGTCCCCTCCCCACCCCCCCAAAAAGGGCAGCGTACAAGACAAAAAAGAGTGTTTGAAAAATGTTTTCACCTTCTGGACACAGAGACTTGAAAGGATCGATGTGCGCGTACAGACAGCAGCGAAAACCTAGCAGTCAGCACTGTGAGAGAGAAGTGTAGTAAGGGGGTGCGAGTTGTTAAAACTGTGTACAGAAGTTGACTGTTACATGGACCATGGTACCGCTTCCTGTACGCTGATTTCATTGCCTGTGGGGATTCTTCTTTAGTGGGGGAGATTCAGCTTTTTCCTCATTGTTAGGATGTAAACAGGTGGTAACAAGTAACATGCGTCACTTTTGCTATGTCAGCAGATGCTGGTTAATGCTTCTCTTTGGGGTTTAGTTTTTTCCCCATGTCCCTCATCTAGAGCACCAAGGTTCATCAATGGTGAGATTTTGCACATACGACTGTTTCTTTTTTTAAACCAACCATGGAAGTAGTAGCATTTTCACTTCGTGGATGTATTCTGAGTATATTCGTGTTTCTATAACCCCCCAAACGCTGATTTGAGTAGCAGGGTGACCGTTTGCGCGCTTTGGCTTTAGTACAGTCCCCCAGTTCACCCAGCTGTAAATGGGTACCTGCCTTCTTTGGAGTCAGGGAAGGTAAAGCAGCGAGGGAGAGGAGATGGGCGCGGCCCTCAATATGCTGGACCCTGGAGAAGTTGAGGTCTCTGACGCCTTGCTCCCCTACGACCTTATAGGTTATGGGACTCCTTTACCTTTACCTTTTTTCCTACATTGAACACGCACATCCCCGACTTCCTCGGCATATCAGTATAAATAGCATTCCCATCTTCAGGTAATTCTATGCTAGGAATTCCCTCTTTTCTATTCTTTCCTTTTATTTCTACGTCGTTCTTTTTTCGTCATGTCCACTTCCTTGCTGTCCATTTTATGTTTCTCCCGTGAGGATGCCAATAATCTGTCAGTATTAATGTCATCCCACTCTTTCGGAAAATCTGCGCTAGGAGTTCCTTCTTACTATCCCTCTGTTTTTGCCTTGTCTTCCTGTGAAATCCTTCTTGTCAAATGTCTGCCCTCTAGGTCCATTTTTCCACTTTTTGTTTCCCAAGAAGGCGAAAAATAATAATTCTCTCTCAGGCCCAAGTTGGGTGCGCTAAAGAAAGGGATACTCACTGACAGTGGAAAGAGTTTAAACAGACAAGAGAACGCACACACAGAGGTTCCACTCTGTGAAGTCTGCCTGAATCAACGAATTACGCTTTCCCACCACAAGCAATCGATATGTGAAATCATAGAGCGAAATATACCAACACAGTTTCTTGGTGAAGCTAATCTACAAAGTTTAAAAACAAATAAATGTATAAGTGGACGCT
>CM054153.1:59186520-59234070 GCA_028751875.1 Rapana venosa | reverse complement strand
GTTGTGTTTTTTTTTTGTGTGTGTGTGTGTGTGTGATGTGTGTGTGTGTGTTTGTGTGTATGTGTGTGTGTGTGTGTGCGTGTGAATGAGTGAGAGAGTGTGAGTATATGAGTGAAATTGTGTGAGTGTGTGAGGTGTGAGCGTGCGTGTGAGAGAGTTTATAAATGTAAAGAAGATGAAGATGATCTTTTTTGCATTTTTCTCCCTTAACACACAAAAGCAAATACAGTCACACTAATGATTCTTATGGAGCCCACAAGTTAGCACACAGGGAACCAACAATTACTGGGGGACAGATCGATATATCCATTTTCTGAGAAACTACCATCTCTGGTTTGAAGTGTTGTGCCTTTGTTTATTGGGTGAAAGCGAATGCTAGTTCTCTTGTATCTTCTTCTTCCTCGTCGTCGAACAGACAGCATATATTGTTGTCTGCTATATGAGCGAAACTTTGTGGCGCTGCCGTTAAGCGCCTGACAAGTCGGGCCGAGCGCAACCCACTTCAGTGAAGGATAAAATTGTTATATATCAAGTCTTTATAGACAAAGGCAGAAGAATGGACGAAGACAGAAAACAGACAAGCAGGAGGTGGGTGACAGGAAATAACGGAACAAGTCAGGAAATAACGGAACAAGGCAGAAACAAAGAGAGGGATAAAAGAAAGGAGGCGGGGGGGAGGAATTTCATGGCACAGAATTTCCAGATGGTGGGGATGCTATTAATACTGAGTGGCCCCCAGCTTCTCGACGGGGATAGTTCTCTTGTTTATACTTAACGAAATTTCATCTCATAGTCTAGTCTCTCTCATGCAGAATAACAGAACAAAATCTAGACAGTCATAATCATATACAGACTATAAATAAGGAGGACCCTACTGTACAGGATAGCTCAGTGGTCAGAGGGCTTGCTCTATCCTTGCGTTTCAAACAGACCTTTCCAACCTGTTCGTTTGGACTTGTTAATGTGAAGAGGAGGAACTGCCGCGCAGTATGTGCGTGCACATCGACCTTCCCCTTAACAACTTTCAAACGTTTTGCGAGGCAGTCTGTCCTGGTCACACTGACAGGTTGGAGCGAACAGGTTTGAACGGTCCGTCTGAACCACAAGGTCGAAAAGAACTGTATACCAGGCTCTTAATGAAGGCAATGTACCTTAGTCCAATACAACAAAGCACACCAGATAATGTCAGCACTGACAAAGTTTTGCTGCGTCAAGTTTGACACCAGGACACTTTACAGATGACATAAATGCTGCATAACAACCATGAATGATTGCTGGCTAACTGTCAGATCTATACACAATTGGGTAGGTATCAACAGGATCATCTCAGTTTTGCCGGTATTCTACAACCGCTTACAGGGAAGAAGCGCAGTCAAGGTATATATCCCCGTTCTGTTTTAAAATGTCATCGCTTTGTTGAAGACTTGCCATTCTTTCTGAGAGAAAATTAAGAATCGCTGTACAAGAAAACGAAAATTCTTACATTCTTTCAAGAAAGAAATTCGCAGTCTACATTTGGGTCTTAAACAGTCAGCCACGCAAAAGTCAGATGCACTGGGTCTGACTTGCCAGGTGCTTAATGGCAGCGCAATGCATTTTTACTCATATGACAGACATCAACAGTTATTGTCTGAGCTTTCGACGAAGAAGAAATACAGTCAGTAATATTAGGAAATGAGCTACAATATCACCAAGAGGTATCCATCAAAGAAAAAAATGAAACGGAAGTCCCCAAAATACAGTGTATTACAAAGATTCCCTCATTCAAAAAGGCATCTACTACAGGAGAAAAAACGATAAAGAAATCTCAGAAATACAATAAATTACACATATCCCCTTTTTCCGAAATGGTCTCTTCCAAAAATGAAAATCAACCAAAAATCCCCTAAATACCAGGCATTAACAATAATGATAATGATAATAAATAGAATTTATATAGCGCTATATCTTGCAAAGACAAATCAAAGCGTTTGCATTCAACCTATTCTTACAGTCATGCAACCAATAATAATCAATCAATAGTTTAAACCCCCCGTGGGACTCCCGAGGTATGTTGCAGCAGACCAAATGGATGACTAACAACCACAAAAGTCGTAAAAGGCACTTTTTCCATAGGGGTACACACACAAAACCTCTACAAACAAACACACGTTTTCACAAACACAACAAAAAAAACAACACGGTTGCCGGCTTGCAGGAGTCATGGGAAGGTTATGAATGAGTGGGAAAGTCCTGTAAGGAAACAGGACGGAAAAATCTTAGGTTAAAAAATAGTCTAGGACGCTGGATGTGAAAAGTGTCAGAAAGGACTTTGCGAAGAGAGAGATGAGACGCCAATTTCCATCATTCCGGAATATGAAAAGGGGCCAACGGGACTGGCAATCAGAGCACTCGGAGAGCACAGAGGTACTGCAGCAGAGAGACGAAAGTCACAGGGAAGTAGCATTCACAGAGAAGGAGGAGTGCTGATGTGTGGAATAACATTTGGGGAAAAGAAGGTAGCTGATAAATACCCAGCAAGCATCAGTGTATACATCCAATAGAGGGGAAGGCAAGATTTTTCATTTTCATGAACATTAAGCTGCATATTTTGGAACAATAACTATGAAGGAGGGTGATAATGAAGTCGGCAGACACCATCAAGAAGAGCATTGGAAAGCCAGGGCGTGACAAAATGACAACAGAAAGTTTGGATTTGCATCAGACATGGATTTGGAATTTTTGCAACCAATCACGCCGTAATGGAAGAGCAAAACGTGACCCGTCTGGTGATTCAATGCATAGGGGAGTGTTGTTTTAAGTAAGGAGTGGAGCATGTGGCAGTGATACACTTGTCACTGCAACTAGTGATGGATATCTAAAAGCAACCATTTTATTTGGGGGCCAACAAGAAAGAGCAGATTTTCAGGAGTAACACTGTTTGGAACTGAGAATACATCTGACGTAAAAAACCTATGGAAGTTCAGACAGTAACAACAGTGAAAAGTGTAGGCAGTGAAGAGGAAAAGAACAAGGGAACCAAAACCCGTGGACGCCCATTAACAGGAGGTATTGAAGAATCTTTAATGACAACTGTCTGAATCGGATAAGGAGATACAAACCAGTCAGAGGGCCCAAACACCAAACTTTTTGAAGGAGAGAAGAATACAGTGTCCTACATGGTTGAATTGCCGACAAGTCAGAGAGGAGGGGGAAATTTTCTCGAACAAGGGAAGCGAGTAGCAGCCTGTTTACGTGGCATTACGGGTCAAACCGAAAACCTCTGATTAAACGCCGATAAGCAAGAACAGAACACAGGAAGATAGACTTTGAAGAAGGTGTTCTCCAGCCCCAGATGAAGGAGTCAAGATCTATGTTTTTGAACCGGCTCACCCCAAGATGAAGGTTTAGCAGCCTCGTTAGGATGGAAAGCCTCGAAACCCAAGCAGAATTTTTCGGATCCAGATTTGCTCTAAAGTTCAGTCTGTTGGCTCATTAGGAAGAGGAAACAGCTCAGCGATTGAATCACAGGATTCTGAAGTCCAGAAGGTTGCTAAATTGTACAACACTGGAGGTTCTGTATTCTCGGCCCGTTGACGACCGAGGATAAATAGAAGAAGGCGTAGAGGACAATGTCAAGTAGTCCTCAAAGCAATGCACATTCCACAGCACATATGAAACAACGAACAGTTCAAGTCATAATCAACTCGAATAAAAAAATGCCTTTGAATCCGGGTGTCCAGGTTTCTCTTGTCTCATGGGATCATCAAGCATTCGGTTGCAACACTCGTGCCGTGGAACGAGTTTGTGTCAAAGCCTATTGGCTTGGAGCAGTGTCGCATGAAGTGCACGGTGTGGCGAGACCGTTTATAGGTGTTTGAACCTTCTCAACTCCTCAGAGATGGCCTGCCACTCACCTAATGGAACGACATGGAGCTTCAAGGTGGCCTGAACATAGTTAGCAGTCAGAAACTGCAACCGTGAAACCGCCAGTGTCACAGAATTAGCAAAGGGGATGGTTGCCACTCGGCAGCCTGTTGATGGGCCCGGGTGAGCCAGGAAGACATAACAATCCGGTAGTTGTGCAGCAGACTTGAATGACGCGTGTGGGAACATCAGTCCGCACCAGAAAAGCAGAAACAAGAGTAATGTAAAAGACAAAGGATCATGGAGATGATGAAGTCCAAAACTACCACCATTCTACGTAGAGGTGGAACTTTCCTGAACGAGACATCGTACCAGGACTGTTTTGTTGCAGAAAGGAAGCATGGAAGGATGAATCACATGCATAGCATTCGGATGATGTCATAATTTACTGCTTGTGGAAAAAAAGGGAATGCCCAAAGTCCAGCACAAGACCGCAAACAGCCCATAGAACATGAGCGGCAAGTGAAGCAAGTGAAGATCCCAAAAACACAATTAACTGAAAACAGAGTTGGTTTCTTTCTCTAACCATTAAGCAACACGCTTGAAGATAATTACAACAGAATTCAACTATTGGATGGCGCAGATGAATCATTCAATTATCAACAGTTTTCAAGGCACAGCACCAAACCCCCAACACAAAGGGCAACATCTACAAAACAGATGCCCTTTGGCAGGGTTGATGGGCGCGGTTGGACAGCGGGGAACATCTTAGAAACGGGGAAATCTGGTGTAAGCCCCTGGATAAACAGGAGTCCAAAACTTTGTCGAGGTAAGGGGCCACACAGCGTAGTGACCAAAAATAAGATGCAAAGGTGATGTTGAACGTAGTAAAGGACTATAACAAATACTAAATGTCCGTTTTTCAAAGAGGACTATCGTTGGACACACTGTAACAGCACATGTATCCCTACTTACTGCACCGTCACACACAGTGAGCAAAACCGCCACAGCAATCCACGCACACAAGGTATGCCATTCTAGGACAGAGCTGCATGATGTTGTTGAAGCAAGTAGACAGCTTACAATGCAGACACAGCTAAGGCAGACAGACAAACATAGAGGAAATAATGATTCTAGCTGCATGAGTTTATAATCACATACACGGCATTGACAAAGATGAGTGGCGGTGTTTCCAGAGCCTGGACCAAAGAATGAATGATCGAGGTACTACGCTTTCAGCACAGGAGTCAAGCTGCGGAGATTCGGTGATGTGACCCCCTCTTTTGATTGGTCCAAATTTTTTGATGTAACATTTCCTTGAACAGCTTTTGATGAAATTCGGGTTAAAAAAAACCCACCAACCCCAATTTTGAATAAAAACCCAAATTATTAAACACTAAAGAAAATTTTAAAAAGATGTGATATTTTTTAATACAAACAAGGGGAAATTTAGCCCCCAATTAGTTTCTCCTCCCAATACTCCCTTTTAAAATTTTTGGTTGGGCAACGGGATTTAATTTATTTTTATTAAAAAAAATTAAAACTCCCGGGGGCCCCAAAAAATGGTTTCCCCAAAAAAATTGGGGAAAAAAAAAAATAATTATTTAAAAAAACAGAATGTTTAAAATTATGTTAGGGTTATTGTTAAAAATTTAAAAAATTTAAAATTTAAACCAAAACCCCCAACCCCAACCCAAACCCCCCAAGAAACATGACCAACATCATCATGGCATAGGCGATGGGGATGGATAGGGCATACTGCCGTCGGAAACAGGGGGAAAAAAAAAAAACAAACATCGCCCGGCAAACAAGCCCTCCACTGGACACTAGAGGAAAACGCAAACGAGCCGACCCAGAACACTTGGCGTTCCGACTGTTGAAGCAGAGCTGAAGACCTACCAACATACATGGGGAACCATTCAGAAGCTGGCCCAGGACAGACAGGAGTGGAGAGACTTTTGTTGCTGCCCTACGTGCAATAAGGCACAATAGGCATTGATGATGATGAAATAGTTTTAAACAAACAGATATTACAAATCTGGTACGCTGCAGACCAAATGTATGAAAAAAAATTACAATAGTCAAAAATCATTTTCATTAGCACCCACCAACCACCCACACACACACACACACACACACACACACACACACCCTCCACACACACACACAGGTCATGCACTTTGGCAGGGTGATGACATCGTTTAGTGAAGAAGGGACAGTTTTTCTATATGAAACAGGAGGGGGGAAAATCATCAGTTGAAAATAAATTTGTCTTCCACGCGCCTGGATTTAAAATGTCACAAAAAGCTTTTGGTGAAGAGAGAGAGGGGGGCCATTCCAGGTAGATGGACCAAAAATAAGAGTGGCGGCCAACGGTGGACTGGTTGAATCTAGGTATTCGTAGGCACAAGGTATCTCAGTAGAGCGGAGGGAACGTGAAGAAGTGTACAGGTGAAGACATTCACAGAGGTAGGAGGTTGCTGTTTTGTGGAGACATTTGTAACAGAAGGTGCTGATATAATTTACTCTCTGTAGCACAGGCAGTCAGTGGATAGATCGCAAGAGAGGGGCAATGTGCTCAGATTTTTTTCTTTCTCAGGACTAGTTGAGCTGCATAGTTTTGTATACGTTGAAGGAAGTAGATAGATGAAGCTGGCAGACCAGCCAGAAGAGAATTGCAATAGCCCAGACGTGAAAGAATGAGAGACATGATAAGTGTGGAATTTGCATCAGTGGACAGGTACTTTCGAATAGCACAATACGCCGTAATTTTATAAGTAGCATGACTGAACAGTCTGGGGTGATGAATTTTTCCATAGAGTAGTGTTTTTATCTGCATTTAGCTGAATTTGTGTATTTATTATCTAGTTTTTGGCTAACTTAAAGCAGAGGGCCATATTTGTCAAGAGAGGAAGGGCAGATTTTTCAGGAGTAACACTGCTGTGCATCTGAGAGTCATCTGCGTAAAAAATAATGGCTTGATTTGATGACAGTTTTATTATATGTGAACAGTGGAGCAGTGTTAAGAGTGGAAAAGAACAGGGACCAGAACGGGATCCCTGTGGGACTTACCGCATTCCAGTTTTGGCAGGTAGTGATGGAATCTTGTTTACTGCTACTGTATGGAACGGTCCGTAGGTAATAATTAAAACCAGGTGAGGCTGTGCCAGTAACAACCAAAACTTTTTTTGAAGACGGGAGAGAAAATTGAGTGTACTAGTGTGAAGCTGCCGACAAGTCGAGTAGATTGAGCAGGGAAATTTTTCTCTTGAATCAGAAAGACGAGTAGAAGCCTGTTTTACGGTGTGGATTCGGTTGTGGCAAGCGCTGTGGTTGACGCGATAAGCAGACGACACACAGGAAGAAGACTGTTGGAGAGAAGGTGGTTGTTCAGCTTCAGAATGTTAGGTCAAGATTCTAGCTTTTTGAGTAGAGGTGGACTAACAGCAGTTACAGCAGTTTTGAGAGCTGATAGAACTTTTCCTGAAACAAGAGATGATTTCATGACTTTTTTTTTCGCTATAGTTGGTATAAGTTGTGGTAGGCATTGGTGCGAAAAAGGGAACAGGTATGGGATTGAGATCCACATGATTTTATAGTTATTTATTCAGGAATTGTCATAATTTCTTTCTCCTCGCTTTGTGAATGAAAGAAAAGAAAGAGTGCCAGAGTGCCCCCAATGTCCAGTCTCCTCCGAGATGACTATTTCCCGTCAGCTAAATCAACGAAAACAAGCAAAGGAGTCAAGTTCAAATCAACACGAAAATAAAGGTTAATGAGTTAACACAGAGTTGTTTCTTTTCTATAAAACTTTTTTTTTCAAGCAACAAACTGAAATATACAACGCAATAACAACTATTGTTTGGAGCAGGCACGAGAAGTTCATTCTTTCAATGACCTGTTTCCATGATGTTTTTGTACTTTTCTTTTCCCTTGATTGCTTTCTGAAACGCCTCATGGACTACATGAGCAGAGGGCTCTAAGCACTACAGCGGATCCAGTTCAGAAACCTCCGTCTGAATTTGGGTCCCAGTCAGACAGTAGAGGAGAAAGTTGATGCGCTGTTGGTGACCACAGCTGGTGTGTAACAGAAACATTACACTCACCTGAGCCTTTTGCCCCTCCGCACTTATGTCCGTTGTTTTCCATAAGCTCTCGCCAAGATAACGTAAAACAACTCAAGGGAAACGTAAACACTCATGGGCAATGTTAAAAAAAACCAAGAATGCACAGATATTGCCAAAACTTTACAACTATCGTACGGTAAGAGGTTTGTTCCTGCGGCTGTCAAGCGTTGGTTTGCACAGTGCTGGAGCGAGTTGAAACGCTTTGTCACGGAAGAGGAAGAACTGCTTTGAACAGGGTGGCAGAGAGTACAATGTCGCAAACAAACATAGAGAACGCTGGGAAAGATAGAGCCATGTACGCGCGCGCGCGCATCCACCCACTGACATATAACTGTAACTCTTCCATCCATGCCCGCGGCTTGGCTTCTACAAGACAGTTGCCTCCACTGATGTCCATGATCAGCACGAACTTAGGAATCAAGGGCACAAGCCGCAAGGATAAGAACTACTTATGACGATCCACTTTCTTCTTGCAACAACCGTGCAACGCACTCAACCTCGCAAAATCCTGTACCTGGTGGCCATCAAAAACCCCAAAAAAACCCCCGCGCCACATTCTTTGCAACAGTCACAACAAACCAACGACGTCCACCAGCAGCCAGGGCAAGAGGAAGTGTTGCTAGTGTAACAACATTCCACTTTAAAAGCTTGCACGATGCTGTATGCAAACAGTTCCCCAGATCCACATGGAAAACGTTAACCAAATTCCAACGCCTCTGGTCCCGCAGAGCGTGAAAGAAGAGAAAACCTAAATCAGACACAGCAAGGAGGACCATAAGAATAGCATGCCTGCGATGAGTTATTGATCCATAGTACGCACGCATGGGAAACAAAGATGGTGGCCGGCGGTGGTTTTTCCAAAGCCTCCCAGAAGAATGATGATCGGAGGATACAAAACGGCTTTTTCCACAGGAGCATAGCTGCTTGGTATTCTTTCGTGATATTCGGTGATTGCTGGATTTCCGTTCCGTTTCCGTGAATTGATTCCCCCTTCCGTCTGATGTGTAGTGTTTGCTTTTTGGTTAAACAACAACATCTTCGCTTGAAAGGTTCTGTTCATCGAATTGAACTGTATAAGAATTTTCGGTTTAAAAAAAAAAAAAAAAACTACACACAACTAAAGCTATGAGATAAACGAAAACAAAAAACAATATTCCATATCAATGCATTCATCTTCAAAAGTCAATTCCAAGAGAAATGTGTGTTAATTAAGTATAAGTGTCTAGTGTGAATATGCTTTGAATAATTTAACAACATGTCCAGGTGACTTAATGAATGTATGTATGCACAATCTCCATCCAATCCTAGATAAACAATCCATCTTAAATTCCATCCCCCCATCTTTCTTTTCTATTTTCAACCATCCTCATTTTTCTTTTTTTTTTCCAGGTCTTTTCTTTTCCTTTTCCCCAGAGAGAGCAGGTCTTTTTTTTTTCACCCTCCATTCGTTCTTTTTTTTTCTTTTTCCAATCTTTTCATTTCAGGTCTTCATCAAACAATTTTTTTCCCACCCCTCCAATATCAACCGGGTCTTCAAGAGGGGTCTTTCATCCACCTTCCACCCTCCATTTACAAAAACACCCTCCATTTACCATAATCCATAATCTGTCAATCATTTTCTCCTCTCTTCTAGCCCTTCTCTTCTCCTCTCCTCCCAAATGGACAAATGCGAAGAGCAAAAAGCAAAATGAATCGAACACAAAAACACGAATGGGGAGGCATAACCCCCCCTCACTTTTATCCTAATATTACCCCTCTCTAATCCCATTTTCAACTCTTCTAATTGCCCCCTCCAACTCATTCCTTTATTTTCATAAAATTTCCTTACAATTCATACCCATCATTTCCCATCAATATCCATTTCAATTCCTCTCTTCACTCTTTCAAAACACTTACACCTTTAACAAACATATCCCCCCACACAAATTAGCAAATAAGAGCACAACATCCAAACAAGCACCACAAGGTAGTCACAGTAGGCGACCAGCGGAAGAGCCCCGTCAATCATAAAAATGGTATTGGGGTGCGTTGGCAGCCAGGCAAAAGAGTTTGGGGAGGGGGCAACACATAAGGGGGGCAACAAACCACCAAAAAAAAAAAAAAAATAATGAGGTAATATTACAATACCGCAAAACTGTCAGACCCCCATTTTGAGTATGTTCTCCCATGTCTGAGGTTACTTGCTGCTAACATCAGGGAAGCAAGCCTCGTCGGAACAAAAAACTTAAACAAAAACTTACCAAGGGCACGCAGAAAACGGCGCCAGCCCAGTGAGGACTAGGACGTCATCATCACACAGGAGGGGTGGGCAATGAAAACTTCCTAACGTTCCTCTCCTTCCTTCTAACTTCTCTCTTAACTACTAGCGCCTTCCTCCTTCTGTCGGTGCGTTGGCGGGCGGGAGAGCCCTCCATTGTCTATATCTTCGCCTACTATCTCTTCTCTCATCTTCCCCCCTTCCTCTCATCCCCTTTTTCTCCTAACTTTTCCTCTACTTCTTCAACTTCAGGGGGGGGGGGGGGGGGGGGGGGGAGGGGGGGGTGGCGTGTAACTTCGGGGGGGAGGGGGGGGGGGCGGACGGGAACTCTACTTCCTCGTAACCCTGGACTAGAGTTTCGCTAGGGAGAAAAACACTTAACTAAAAAACTTCCCAAAACTTAACACTACCTCACTTCTCCCCCCTCTCCCCACCCCCACAGTTGACATTGGTGCTTCCGCTGTGGGGCCCGTGTACAAGAACACGTGTGTCTTTGTGGCCCTTGCGGGGGGTGTGCGTGGGGGCGGTAGGGCGGGGGGGGTCTGGGGGCGCCGGCGGTGCCCCACACTCGATTCAGGGGGGGGGGGGGGGGGGGGGGGGAGGTTCCCACCTGTGGGGGGGGGGGTGCCCCCCTCCCAAGAGGGTGGGGGCGGGGGGGGGGGGGGGGGTGGGGGGTTTGGGGCATCGGGTGGGGGGGGGGGGGGGGGGGGGGGGGGGTGGTGGTGTTGGTCCTACCTAGCTGGGGGGGGGGAGGTGGGGGGGCCGTACTGCCGCGCTGGGGGGGGGGGGGGGGGGGGGGCGGGGGGGGGGGGGGGTGCCTCACCCCGGGGGGGGGTTGTGGGACGGTCGGGTGCAGGGGGGAGGGTGGGGGTGTGCGAACCACCCACCCCTGGGGGGTGTCTTCGGGGGTGGCGGGGGGGTGGGAACCACCGGGGGGGGGGGGGAGGGGGGGGGGGGGGAGGGGGGGCGCTGGGGGGCGGGGGGGCGGGGGGGGGGGGCGGGGCGGGGGGGGGGCTTGGGGGGGGAGCCCGGGGGGAGGGGGGGAGGGGGGGGGGGAGGGCGGGCCGAGGGGGGCTTTTTTCTGCGGGGGGGCGGGGGGCGGGGGGGGGGGGGGGGGGGCTTATTGTGAGGGGGGGGGGGGCAGGGGGGGGGGTGGGGCGGGGGTTATCACGGTGGGGTCTCCGTGATCTATGGAGGGTGTGGGGGGGGGGAGGGGGGGAGGGGGGGGGGAGGGGGGGGGGGGGGGGGGTGGATGTGTGGATGGGGGGGGGGGGGGGGGGGGGGGGGGGGGGGGGGGTGGGGCGGGGGGGGTATAGGGGGGGGGGGGGGGTGGGGGGGCTCCCTCCTCTTCTCCAGGGGGGAGGGGGGGGGGGGGGGCGGGTGGAGTGGGGGGGGGGGGGGAAAAAAACCACAAATCCAGAGCACTCGCGTGGTCTGTTATTCTCACTCCGCCTCACTTGAAGAAAGGGAAACAAGAAAAACTCATTGGGCAAAATGACATCTGAAGTGGACGAATTACGGAATAACGAAATCTTTAATATCTCAAAAGGGAAGACTCCCCTCACACACCCCTCCTCCCCAAATTGAAATCGCCCACGAAGACTGGCTGAAGCGACCGTTACTTAACCACTCATCAAGGGCGATACAGCTAGAGCGCGCCTGCGCCGCGGAGCACTTGGCAAAAGCTTAACACCAAGTGAAAAAGGAAGACAGTGACGTATATCAAGAATCCCTGGTAGCAGAACCCTCTTTTAAGTCTCTGGGTCTCATGTACCCTGGCCTGTGCTCTGCTGCTTGCATCAACTTTCCACCAGATGACACTCAACCAACCAACACAATATCCATACAGAGTCTTCAGGCACCAGGGTAAGGTGAAGCAGAATCAAATAGACATCAACAAGAACTGACCTTCCCGACACCAAGAACGCATGTTAGCTCAAGTGTCACCCTTCCACTTGTGCAGGGCAACAAAGAGGCGAAAGCCTGTTCAAGACAGGCAGCAACTTGGAGCAGCAGCCCACCCAGTGTCCTGCCGTGAAGCAAGGACATCCTTAGAAGCAGCTTCAGAAAGCAGAGCGCCAGCGAAGGAAACGCCAGGCAAAGGATGAAAAAATGCAATCTTTGAGACAGATGGAGCAGCCCAATTTTGCCATCTTTACAGTACGAACGACACTGCCTGCTTCCAATCCCATCTGCCTTAGATATCCCACCTGTCCCTATGCCATTGTGGCACACGCCCACAACCCCTCCCCCCCCCCCCCCCCGACCTATATCCCGCAGTCCTGTCCTACTGTCAACACCTGAGACACCAACAAGACCCAGCCCAGTAGAGATTCCCAGAAAAAGTATGGGGCCGGCCGCGGTACAACGACATACAGCAGACTTCGCCGTTCCACAGCCGGATTAAAAACTTTAGTATCGCATGTGAATGCAGAAGAAGAAGAAGAAAAGAAGAATGAAGAACAACAACAACAACACCAAAAACAACAACTACAACAACAACACAAAAAGAATATAAACCAGGCCTCAGGTTCGTCTATTTCTTTCGCTCTAACTGGCACCTTCTCTGTTTATCTATGTACAAGAGATGGTATTCAATTGTGTTTGCCTTGTTTTTGCAATCTCTCTCTCTCTCTCTCTCTCCTCTATCACGCGATCAACTCTCTCCTCACCTCTCTCGCGTGACGAGCGTGCGCTCTCACACACAACACACACATCACACAGCACACACACACACACACATACACAACTTCCCCGTTCCTGCGCGCGCGCGCTGCACATGTACAGAACAGCAATACATGAACGTACTCCGCACGGAGCATGCACGCAAGCTCGCACATATGCACATCACTCACATACACGCGCGCGTGAGCGCGTGGGCGCCGAGCTTCGCAGCGCTCGCACACACACGACATATATATAACATATATATATATATAGTATTAAATATATATATATATAAATAATAGTATAAATAGATATATATATTCATTCGTCATTACTGAATCAGTGTCTAGACATAGATATGGGAGGGGGTGAACACTAGGGTACGCGTAAGTGACAGTTTTCTCCATGCTGGTCTGTCTTCAGCCTTTGTTGCAGATCGCCAACATCAAAGTCGGTCCAACTTTTCTGTCCTCTGTCTAGCTATTCCTCTGAACCCTTCCTCCCTCTAGTGGTCCCCGAGTGATCAGGTTCAGACATGGCAAGACAGCTGGTGACTTATGACGCGAACAAAACCACGCCGACTTCGGTCCTATTTTCAGCAGCCACAGATAAGTCCCGTGGCGAGTCGAGGTGAGAGAAGGTATAGTATATAGATGTTCTTTACGACCAAAGCCTTAAGCAAGGAATTTTTCAAGTGTTGTATTTGATTATGTCAACAACTGATGGTTTTCAAAAAAACACGGGGGGCGGGGGGAGAGCGGCGGGGGGTGGGACCCCACCCCCCCCATACCACCCCCCGGGCACGGTCGGGGGGGCGGCGCGGGCCGAGCGCGGGCCCCCCCCCACCCCCCCCCCCCACCCGCTTGAAGGACGCTAGTCAGTCGCCAGATACTTTCCCCAGCAGAGCTGGTACCCCACTTGTAAACCTGGGAGGAGTGAAGAAAATAGGAAGTAAAGTGTCTTTCCAAGGACCCAACACCGAGCCGAGCGGGGAGATCGAACCCGCGAGCTCTGGATCACGAGTTTTGACGCCTAAACTCACTCGACCACTTTTGCCTCCTAGCTGTTATACCCTTTACCTTTTTATACCTCTTGCCCACTCGTGCTTTGTTTTTAGTTCTTCCTAATAATATAGTGAAGAGCCGTCTGGAAAGATTTTGTTTTCTCCTTTTGCATCTATCCTCCTACATTAGAGAGCGAGCTCGAGGAAGATGCGAAGCGCATCGCCGCGAGGAGCGCGAGGCCGAGCGGGAGATGGGGCGCCAGCAAAGGAAATTCTATGTATATTATTAATTATAATCATCATCATCATCATCATCATCATCATCATCATCATATTATTATAAAGTTTGTTGTTTGTTGTTGTTGTGTTGTTGTTGTTGTTGTGTTGTTGTTGTTGTTTTATTTGGTTGTTAATGTGTGGGCCGTGCAGTGCCTGGTCTTCTCCTGCGCTTGTGACTCTGTACAGAGTGTCGCCCCCATCCTCAGCCAACAGGATCCGTACCTTCAGGCACTTCGTCACACAGTTAAGCCTGTGGCCCCTCCAGACGGGAGGATTCTCAGAACTGCTTTTTGTTATCGGTGCATGGTTGTCCGCGCCGGGTCGCGTTCGGCGCAGCTTATGGGCAAGGGCGCCAGCGCGCGCGCGAGTCCGCGCCGAGTGAGCGTGCGCGAGCGCGTGCGTGAACACCCACACGTGCGCGAGTGCTGAAGCCGATAGTATCTCTTCGAGATCGAGCGTGTGCTGTTTACTTACATTGGCCTTCCCTGCCTGATCTCACAACACCATGCTCCTTCAAGCTTGAATATGGTTTTACTCCTCAAAAAGTTACTCTACACCGAATAGCTCTCTCGCGCGCCGCACGTATCTATATCTCTGATATACATGAGCGCACCAAGGCGGGGGAGTAATAACGTGGTTGGAATTCAAGGGGCGTCTTGCCTTCACATTATACGGAGGCGCGAGAAAAAAGGCTTGAAGAAAACAGGCGACGGTGTGCATCCCAGTCTGACTCCTACTGTTGTTGGAACAGAAGGTGTCCAACCCTGGATTGTAATCAGGACTGTGTTTCTAGGGTGCCACAGCGCCAGTACATCAGCACAAACCGCCACAACGTTTGAATGTTTCTGAGGGCCTGCCACAATCATCAAGCCAGAGTTCTAGCAAACGCTTTCTTTAAATCCAAAAAGTTAGTGGAACAGGTATTTCTAGTGTTTGTAGATGCTTCTAGATTATAAATACCTGACAACAGCTTTAGTTTTGCCTCTTTCATGTCTGAGCCATCTTGTACCTCTGCTAGTACTATCTACGGATGTTGGGACCGGGGGCGTGGGTGGGCGAGCGGTTAACACTGAACAAAATGTCTTACATCTGCCACAGCCTTAGATTACCTTTCTTTGAAGTGGAATTGCGAAAGACTAGGCACAACACGACAACACACACACACACAACACACACACACACACACACACAATATACAATATATATATATATATCTAATATAAATATATATATATAAATATAAATAAATATATAAATAATTATATATAAATATATGGAAGTGAAGTGTGCATGTGTGCCCGCGCGCTAAGAAATCTATTAATTGATCTGTTCTGCTTTACAGCAACACACTCACTCTAGCAAACCAGGAGCCTATCTATGCCATGTAACATGGGTTCATCTTGAACGACCTAACCAGTTCAACCAGATTTAACTGCAAAGCGCATCGATTTTGGTTGCTTACAAGATGTCAGCGCTTATATAAATACTATGCATCGCTATAATTAATATTATTATTATTATTATTATTATATATTATTATTATTATTATTGTTGTTGTTGTTATTTATAAATTATTAGTATTACTCTCCAAACTTTAACTGACATAAATAGATGGATCTGACCAAAAAAAAGCTCCTTCAGTACATTAAAGCACCTGAATGTACTCCTTAGACTAGTAAAGAAAAAAGAAGAGGATGATGAGAAAAAGGAAGAGGAGGAGGAGGAGGAAAGAAGGAAGAAAATAAGAAGAAGAAGAAGAAGAAAGAAGTAAAAGAAGAAGACGAATAATGAAGAAAAAGAAGAAAAGAACTACGAACAACAACACAACAAAAACAACAAGAATGAAGAGGGAGAGGAGAAGAAGAAGAAGACGAAGAAGAAGAAAAGAAGAAGAAGAAGAAGAAGAAGAAGAAAAAGAAGATGAAAAGAAGAGAAGAAGAAGAAGATAAGAAGACGATCATGTGTATATGATGATGATTATAGATGAATGTATGATTGGAGTTATTGAGATGATGATGAGGGATGGAGTGATGGTGAGGTGGAGAAAGATGGGCAATGGTGTGGTGTGGTGGGGGGGGGGGGTGGTTGTGTTACAAAGGCAGAAGTAGTTTATTCATACTAAACTGAAGAATCAAAAAAGGAGAGAGGTAGAAGAAGAAATGATTTAAAAACGAAATGAAAAAAATTAAAAAAGTGTGGTTTGAAGTTGAGTGTAATGATGGTATGTATAATGGAAAAAAAAGAATGATGTGAAGTAGAAGTTGATGTAGAATGTAAAAGTTGAAGTAGAAGATTATGTGTAAATTTAAGTTGAAGAAAGTATAGATTATAAGGATATGAGATATATATATCGATATATTAGAGATCTAATAGATATATATATATATATATATATTATATATGTTTTGTATTAATAGTTTATATAATAGATAGATTTCAGTGTTGTTATTTTAATAGAGTTATTAATAGTAATATTTTATATTGTGTTTTTTATTTATTAGGTTAATGTGTGGAGGAAATATAGATAGAGGAGGGAAGTGTGTTAAAGTTGTTTATGTATGGGTTTTGTATGTTAGGTTTTATTATTGATATTTATATGAATCATAATAATAAAAATAATAAAAAAAAATTATTATTATGCAGTGCATGGCGAGGGGCGAGGCGTGATTATTCTAGATGATTATTATTGATAATATATTGTGTTAAAAAAAAGAAGAGGTGAGGATGATAATCATTGTGATGGTTAAGTTGGTGTTGTAAATTGAAAGAGAGAGAAGCGAGATCTCTAAAAGAAACTCTGCTAGCGGCCAGCACATGCAGCAGCGAGCGCAGAGTGCCTGCGAGCGAGTAGAGACAACTTACAGATGACATACATACATACATACATACATACAAGCGCGCACATGCGCTCTGCATCATTCACACGCTCGCGCGCGCGCACACCATTATAATTTAAACGATATTAAATCAAACAAAGCGAGCCGCGCGCACACAAACACACCAAACTCACTCTCAGCTGCGGCGCGTCGCGTCTCTCTATAGCCGCTGTCACTCTCGTCTCTCTCTCACACACACACACACACATACACCCTCTCTCTCTCTCTCTCTCTCACTCTCAGACACACACACACTCACACTAGACACACACCTCTCTCACGAGCGGAGGCCTCTCCTCTCATAACACACACTCCACACACACGACTCACTCTCTCTCTCTCTCTCACACCACACCACACACCACACACTCATCTTCTCTCAGGCGCGGCGAGCTCGCGCGCGCGCACACACAGCTCCACTCCACACACCACCCCCCCCCCACACACACACACACAAGGCACTCACTATTTACTCATCCACTTAATTATTAAGGAAGGTGGGGAGGTGGAAGCGAAAATCTCCTTTGTCAAAAACAATACTTCGACATAAATGAGTGGAGTGTTTTCTGAGACAACTTGTTCACACACACCCCTAGGTTCGGGGTAAAGCGGCGACTCATGCGAGAGCGCACAGATGGGAAACTAGGATGGGTTAAATGGTCTGATGTTATAAAGAATCTTAAAAGCAAACATTTTGTTTTATAAGTGTGTTTATTTTGTATTTGTTAGTATAAATAAAATATGTTGATTGAAATGAATAGATCAGAATAAAATGTGATATATGATTATATTTTTATATAAGATAAAAAATAAATACATTTGTCATAACACACATTAGATTGAAGATAGATGATAGATAATATTAATAATAATAATAGATAAATAGATAGAGAGATAAGAATAGATTGATTTGTTCTATATCATCTACTATCTGTTTGTTGTTTGTGTTTGTGTTTTGCATTTAGAAAGGGTTGGTTGTAGTTTTAGGGGTTAGAATTATTGTATGTGGTTGAGTGTGTTGTATGTTTTTATTTGAGTATTGAAGTTTTGTTAAAAATTTAGAGAGATGATTTTAGGTATTTTATATTATTTTGTGTAAGTAGTGAGTAATTTTAGTGATTTAGTTTATGTTATTTTGTTGTGAATATATTAAGTTGTTAATGATATAAGATTTGTTTGTTTAAAGATATAGTGTGTGAGGAATCTCTCTTAGGCGTTTTAGGATTTGATTTGTGAACAGCAGCACATGTTTGATATTATATGAATAAAAATTATGAGTTTTAGGTATGGGATGTGGTTTTAAAGTCTAAAATGGTAGGAAAAATCAATATTATTGGGTATATTCTTTAAGTATTTAAAATGTACTGGTTTGCAGTTTTAAAAGATTAAATACATGCATAGATCATCATATTGTTTTACCATGTCAACTTTGTGTGGATTCCCTAAATCATTTTAACATGCCATAAAATCTGCAGATAACAAGAATTATTCAAACTTGGATATAAAACACATAATACACCTTTAAAGTTTAAGATGTAATATTTGTCACGACTGCTTTGGGTACCTTCACACATAGAATTGTGCTCAAATGAAAGGGTTGAATGGGCTGCAAATAAGGGGTGCAAAGCAAACAAAGTGAAAACACTAGCTTATGTATTTCTTTTTTATTCTTTATATCCGAGATAATGAATAAGCACTATATGTGGCATTTTTACATCAATCCACGTGTGAAGCGGTTTTAGTAAATTGTCAACTGGTTCCCACCGGCACACAATGGCCTACTCTACGTAACGGGAACAGGGATTTTTAAACGGCGGGAGGATCGTGCGCGGTAGACGTGAGCGGTGGCGTGGCCGTTGCGCACACGGGGCCTCGGGGTAGAGGAAGCAGGTTTAGAGGTACTTTTAGTTAGTGGATTCGCACGAAGGGACTCTGGAAAATGTCCTCTTGAACGGGAATCGAACCCGGGTTGTCAGATTGCGACGCAATGGTCAACACTAGGCTATCCCGCCCCTTCTTTATCACAAGAAGTACTAACATGTTAGAACAAGCATCCCTCAAAATAAATTTGATGAACAATGAGAGCGCGCGCGAGAAACACATTGATGCTGGAACCGGATGAAAAGTGTTTGGGGGCGCGGGGAGGCGGGAAGGAGCGGATAGGGCGAACAAGCGAGCGAGCGCGAGCGAGAGAGTGAGCGAGCGTGAAAGACAGCTTGAGCGTTCATTTAGTATCAATTTTAAATCGCTTTATTTAATCACAAAATGGGTGATTGGTGTTTTTTGAGTTAGGTATTGGTAATGGTGGTAACACACTACAGTAGGCAGGGGTGGGCGGAAGGGGGTGAGTGAGTACATGTTAAAGATAGGTAGATGTGGCCTGCGCGCGAGGTGGAGCATACCAGACAGAGAACGGACGAGCGGTTACAGCCCTGACAGAAAGAGGCAGGGACCCCATTTACACGGTGATAGCGGCTGGGGACTATACTGAAGCCAAGGCGTCATTACGTCACCCAGCCTTGGGATTAACCACACGCTGCTTAATTTGTTGGGAAGCCAGTGCTCCGACCACTGAGCTAGGCGCAGTAGCAATAATAATTTTCAAATACACAATTGTACTTAGATAGAGCAAGACTTTGAAACCTTACTAACTAGTTTTCTTGAATGGGCGCCGAATCAAGGTCGGGATAATGTCTATAACTGGTGGTGCGAGTTGATGCTCTAAGTATACTCGATGTTGAATAAATGTAAGAAGTTTTGGTTGTATTGTAAAGTGTTTTATATTTGGATTGTTATTAAGGAAATGGTTAAATTGTGTGGAATATTTTAGCTATATGTATTGTAGGTTTGATATAATATATATATATTAAATAGTGTTAAGTTTTATATGTATATAAGGTCTACACACAGGGGGAGCAGCGAGAAGTGACGCACGCGACAGAGTCACACCACGAACGCACGCAACGCGCACACACTCGACGCCGCCCTACATTCCTGTTTGTTTTAATCTTTCCATCCCCCACCATTCTATCTCCTCTCGCGCTCTACTCTCTTCTCCTCTCTCTCGCTCTCTCCTCTCTCTCCTCTCTCTCTCCCTCTCTCATCTATCTACTGGGTTTAAACAGAATTTATTCACTAAAAATTCACCAAAAAATACAAGCTTACCTTGACAGGACAACAAGTAAATCTCTCTTCGTCTCGAGCGTAAATTTTATCAATAGTGGATCAGCAAGATTATTAATAGAAAAAAGTAGGTTCTTTTCGAGCCAGAAGGCCCATAGAGCCGGAGCGTATCCCGGTTTCTGTAGCTTAAGCGAACTGATGGTTTGTCCACCACCCCTTGTTCAGGACGCTAGCTGTCGCCAGATACTTCCCCAGCAGAGCTGGTACCCTACCTTGTACCCCTGGGTGGAGTGGAAAAGAGGAGTAAAGGTGTCTTCCCAAGGACACAACACCGAAGCCGAGCGGGGATCGAAAACACGCGACCTCTGGATCACGAGTTTACCGCCTAAAAACCTCGACCACGGTGCCTCCTAATATAAATATACATGTTTTTTTTCAATATCCTAAATTTGTGTTCCATTTTTCGGTTTTCAATTTCATTGATATTTTCTTCTCTTTACTTTGCAATGTGTTTTTGCGCACATATTTTATTCTCCTCATTCCTTTTGCTATCGCGAGTATCTCTTCGGCTCACCCCGTATCGCGGGGGAATAGAGAGATGAAACTTTGGCTGTTGGGACACACAGGAAGGAGACAACGCTCTCAGCTCTCTCTCTCTACTATCTCTATCTCACTAGCTGCACCACCGCGCTCGCTGCGCGAGAGAGCAGGCGAGCGAGAGAGAGATCTAAATGTCAGAGATGGTATGGGAGAGGAGGTGGGGGAGACGGACGGAAGGTCAGTGCCAGAGCACGGCCGGAGGGGAGAGAGCATGAGTGCGAGGGGGCAGTATATCAAATGTATGTATGGTGAGCGTTTAGAGTACGTCAGACGAGGGACGGACGGAGCTGAGGCCGGAACGGACGACGGACGGACGGACGGGCGACGAACGGGATGGAATGGATGTATGGATTGGATTATTGGATGGCTGCTGTATATATGTAGGTATGGTTAGAAGAATGATTGATTGTAGTATGTATGTCGGACGTACGACTGACCGGAGGGAGAGGGAAGGGCGGGAGGGAGGATGGATAAGGATGTATGGATGATTGGATGGAGGGCTGTATATATGTAAGTATGGATAAGAAGAATGATTGGAGTGTATGATATGTAATGTACGGACCATACGGACGGACGGAGGGAGGAGGAAAGGGAGGGAGGAGGGGAGGGAGGAGGATGGATGATGGATGGATGATTGGAATATGCTGTAATATATGTAAGTATGGATGGATAATGATTGGAATGTATGTATGTATGTACGACGTAGGAATGGATGGATGGTATGGATGGATGATGATGCAGGTATCATGCATGCATGAAGTATTGAGGCGGGGCGTGTACCATTTCGCGAGCCGGATGTATACCCATGTATGTATGTGTGTATGTATGTACTATGTATGTTGTGTATTTATCCAAAACTCCTGGAGAGCAGCGGATGGGTTAGGACGGGGAGGCGGAGGCTCTAGTAGAGCAGTAAAATGTAAGGTTTTGTACTGTGCGCGTGGTGGTTTCTTGGGGGTACTGTAATAACACAGGGGGGGCGATAGTGGGGCTGAGAGGAGCCTGAGGTACTAAATTTGGAGATAGGTTTGATAGGGCCGTCACACAAACAAGAGCGTCTGTGCGTGCGGCGCGCCGGCGCGCCGGCCCATGTATGTGTGTGTAGTGTGGGTGAGGTGGTGGGTGGGGGGGGGGGGGGTGTGGGTGTGTGTGTGGCAAGAAACATGACCAACATCATCATGGCATAGGCGATGGGGATGGATAGGGCATACTGCCGTCGGAAACAGGGGGAAAAAAAAAAAACAAACATCGCCCGGCAAACAAGCCCTCCACTGGACACTAGAGGAAAACGCAAACGAGCCGACCCAGAACACTTGGCGTTCCGACTGTTGAAGCAGAGCTGAAGACCTACCAACATACATGGGGAACCATTCAGAAGCTGGCCCAGGACAGACAGGAGTGGAGAGACTTTTGTTGCTGCCCTACGTGCAATAAGGCACAATAGGCATTGATGATGATGAAATAGTTTTAAACAAACAGATATTACAAATCTGGTACGCTGCAGACCAAATGTATGAAAAAAAATTACAATAGTCAAAAATCATTTTCATTAGCACCCACCAACCACCCACACACACACACACACACACACACACACACACACCCTCCACACACACACACAGGTCATGCACTTTGGCAGGGTGATGACATCGTTTAGTGAAGAAGGGACAGTTTTTCTATATGAAACAGGAGGGGGGAAAATCATAGGTTTGAAATAAATTTGTCTTCACGCTGGATTTAAAAGTGTCACAAAAAGGCTTTTGGTGAAGAGAGAGAGGGGGGCCATTCCAGGTAGATGGACCAAAAATAAGAGTGGCGGCCAACGGTGGACTGGTTGAATCTAGGTATTCGTAGGCACAAGGTATCTCAGTAGAGCGGAGGGAACGTGAAGAAGTGTACAGGTGAAGACATTCACAGAGGTAGGAGGTTGCTGTTTTGTGGAGACAATTGTAACAGAAGGTGCCTGATATAATTTACTCTCTGTAGCACAGGCAGTCAGTGGATAGATCGCAAGAGAAGGGGCAATGTGCTCAGATTTTTTTCTTTCTCAGGACTAGTTGAGCTGCATAGTTTTGTATACGTTGAAGGAAGTAGATAGATGAAGCTGGCAGACCAGCCAGAAGAGAATTGCAATAGCCCAGACGTGAAAGAATGAGAGACATGATAAGTGTGGAATTTGCATCAGTGGACAGGTACTTTCGAATAGCACAATACGCCGTAATTTTATAAGTAGCATGACTGAACAGTCTGGGGTGATGAATTTTTCCATAGAGTAGTGTTTTTATCTGCATTTAGCTGAATTTGTGTATTTATTATCTAGTTTTTGGCTAACTTAAAGCAGAGGGCCATATTTGTCAAGAGAGGAAGGGCAGATTTTTCAGGAGTAACACTGCTGTGCATCTGAGAGTCATCTGCGTAAAAAATAATGGCTTGATTTGATGACAGTTTTATTATATGTGAACAGTGGAGCAGTGTTAAGAGTGGAAAAGAACAGGGACCAGAACGGGATCCCTGTGGGACTTACCGCATTCCAGTTTTGGCAGGTAGTGATGGAATCTTGTTTACTGCTACTGTATGGAACGGTCCGTAGGTAATAATTAAAACCAGGTGAGGCTGTGCCAGTAACAACCAAAACTTTTTTTGAAGACGGGAGAGAAAATTGAGTGTACTAGTGTGAAGCTGCCGACAAGTCGAGTAGATTGAGCAGGGAAATTTTTCTCTTGAATCAGAAAGACGAGTAGAAGCCTGTTTTACGGTGTGGATTCGGTTGTGGCAAGCGCTGTGGTTGACGCGATAAGCAGACGACACACAGGAAGAAGACTGTTGGAGAGAAGGTGGTTGTTCAGCTTCAGAATGTTAGGTCAAGATTCTAGCTTTTTGAGTAGAGGTGGACTAACAGCAGTTACAGCAGTTTTGAGAGCTGATAGAACTTTTCCTGAAACAAGAGATGATTTCATGACTTTTTTTTTCGCTATAGTTGGTATAAGTTGTGGTAGGCATTGGTGCGAAAAAGGGAACAGGTATGGGATTGAGATCCACATGATTTTATAGTTATTTATTCAGGAATTGTCATAATTTCTTTCTCCTCGCTTTGTGAATGAAAGAAAAGAAAGAGTGCCAGAGTGCCCCCAATGTCCAGTCTCCTCCGAGATGACTATTTCCCGTCAGCTAAATCAACGAAAACAAGCAAAGGAGTCAAGTTCAAATCAACACGAAAATAAAGGTTAATGAGTTAACACAGAGTTGTTTCTTTTCTATAAAACTTTTTTTTTCAAGCAACAAACTGAAATATACAACGCAATAACAACTATTGTTTGGAGCAGGCACGAGAAGTTCATTCTTTCAATGACCTGTTTCCATGATGTTTTTGTACTTTTCTTTTCCCTTGATTGCTTTCTGAAACGCCTCATGGACTACATGAGCAGAGGGCTCTAAGCACTACAGCGGATCCAGTTCAGAAACCTCCGTCTGAATTTGGGTCCCAGTCAGACAGTAGAGGAGAAAGTTGATGCGCTGTTGGTGACCACAGCTGGTGTGTAACAGAAACATTACACTCACCTGAGCCTTTTGCCCCTCCGCACTTATGTCCGTTGTTTTCCATAAGCTCTCGCCAAGATAACGTAAAACAACTCAAGGGAAACGTAAACACTCATGGGCAATGTTAAAAAAAACCAAGAATGCACAGATATTGCCAAAACTTTACAACTATCGTACGGTAAGAGGTTTGTTCCTGCGGCTGTCAAGCGTTGGTTTGCACAGTGCTGGAGCGAGTTGAAACGCTTTGTCACGGAAGAGGAAGAACTGCTTTGAACAGGGTGGCAGAGAGTACAATGTCGCAAACAAACATAGAGAACGCTGGGAAAGATAGAGCCATGTACGCGCGCGCGCGCATCCACCCACTGACATATAACTGTAACTCTTCCATCCATGCCCGCGGCTTGGCTTCTACAAGACAGTTGCCTCCACTGATGTCCATGATCAGCACGAACTTAGGAATCAAGGGCACAAGCCGCAAGGATAAGAACTACTTATGACGATCCACTTTCTTCTTGCAACAACCGTGCAACGCACTCAACCTCGCAAAATCCTGTACCTGGTGGCCATCAAAAACCCCAAAAAAACCCCCGCGCCACATTCTTTGCAACAGTCACAACAAACCAACGACGTCCACCAGCAGCCAGGGCAAGAGGAAGTGTTGCTAGTGTAACAACATTCCACTTTAAAAGCTTGCACGATGCTGTATGCAAACAGTTCCCCAGATCCACATGGAAAACGTTAACCAAATTCCAACGCCTCTGGTCCCGCAGAGCGTGAAAGAAGAGAAAACCTAAATCAGACACAGCAAGGAGGACCATAAGAATAGCATGCCTGCGATGAGTTATTGATCCATAGTACGCACGCATGGGAAACAAAGATGGTGGCCGGCGGTGGTTTTTCCAAAGCCTCCCAGAAGAATGATGATCGGAGGATACAAAACGGCTTTTTCCACAGGAGCATAGCTGCTTGGTATTCTTTCGTGATATTCGGTGATTGCTGGATTTCCGTTCCGTTTCCGTGAATTGATTCCCCCTTCCGTCTGATGTGTAGTGTTTGCTTTTTGGTTAAACAACAACATCTTCGCTTGAAAGGTTCTGTTCATCGAATTGAACTGTATAAGAATTTTCGGTTTAAAAAAAAAAAAAAAAACTACACACAACTAAAGCTATGAGATAAACGAAAACAAAAAACAATATTCCATATCAATGCATTCATCTTCAAAAGTCAATTCCAAGAGAAATGTGTGTTAATTAAGTATAAGTGTCTAGTGTGAATATGCTTTGAATAATTTAACAACATGTCCAGGTGACTTAATGAATGTATGTATGCACAATCTCCATCCAATCCTAGATAAACAATCCATCTTAAATTCCATCCCCCCATCTTTCTTTTCTATTTTCAACCATCCTCATTTTTCTTTTTTTTTTCCAGGTCTTTTCTTTTCCTTTTCCCCAGAGAGAGCAGGTCTTTTTTTTTTCACCCTCCATTCGTTCTTTTTTTTTCTTTTTCCAATCTTTTCATTTCAGGTCTTCATCAAACAATTTTTTTCCCACCCCTCCAATATCAACCGGGTCTTCAAGAGGGGTCTTTCATCCACCTTCCACCCTCCATTTACAAAAACACCCTCCATTTACCATAATCCATAATCTGTCAATCATTTTCTCCTCTCTTCTAGCCCTTCTCTTCTCCTCTCCTCCCAAATGGACAAATGCGAAGAGCAAAAAGCAAAATGAATCGAACACAAAAACACGAATGGGGAGGCATAACCCCCCCTCACTTTTATCCTAATATTACCCCTCTCTAATCCCATTTTCAACTCTTCTAATTGCCCCCTCCAACTCATTCCTTTATTTTCATAAAATTTCCTTACAATTCATACCCATCATTTCCCATCAATATCCATTTCAATTCCTCTCTTCACTCTTTCAAAACACTTACACCTTTAACAAACATATCCCCCCACACAAATTAGCAAATAAGAGCACAACATCCAAACAAGCACCACAAGGTAGTCACAGTAGGCGACCAGCGGAAGAGCCCCGTCAATCATAAAAATGGTATTGGGGTGCGTTGGCAGCCAGGCAAAAGAGTTTGGGGAGGGGGCAACACATAAGGGGGGCAACAAACCACCAAAAAAAAAAAAAAAATAATGAGGTAATATTACAATACCGCAAAACTGTCAGACCCCCATTTTGAGTATGTTCTCCCATGTCTGAGGTTACTTGCTTTGTTAAAATTTTTTTTAGTTTATGACGTGTAAGAATGATTGGATGCAACGCTTTGATTGTCTCTGGAAGAATGGGGCAATAAAACCCCCTTTATTTTTATTATTATTATTATTTATTTGTTTGACAGCTTTTCTTGCTTTACAGCTTTAGCTTTGGGGTTACATGCTTAACTTTGTTTCACTAGCACTACCCAAAAAAACAAAAGCTATTTATAAGATATAGAATTTGGGGCTAAAAGAAAACTTTCTTGACTGAAATTTCGAAAATTTCTTGTTTTTTTCTTAATTGGTAAAGTCCTGAAATATTTTTCCTAATGGGGCAAAGGTTCTGACCCGAGAGAAATCACTTCAATAGTATTATTATGTATTATTTGTATGTTGTGTTGTATTGGTGAAAGAAATTGTTTGATTTGTATTTGTATGTTTTTTAAAGGTGAAATGATGATTATTGGTGTATGGGTGTGTGTTTGTTGTGGTGGTTTGTGGGTGTGTTGTGGTGTTTTTGGGGGTGGTGTGGTGTGTGGTTTTAACGTATTCGACGAGACCAGCTCGTTTTCGGAAATTGGACAAAATTTGAAAGGGGAGATCCCCCTTTTCCCACGCACATCCCCACCCTGGGCCAAGAGGCTGCGAACTTTCCTTTTGGGAGTGTTCTCCAAAACCCAAATTTCCCCCCCGGGCTCAGCACATAATCAGCAACCAGCCTCCTATCAAAGTCATGGTCGATCCTAAAGACTAAGCTGTAAAGGGGGAATTCCCTGAGGGGGAAAGCCACTGATCATACAGCCCTCACTTGTTTTTTTCCCTCAGTGTCAAGGGTTTTACTCAACAACTGTGATAAACCCCGGGCACTAAAGGCCCACTGCCCAAAACCACCTAGTAGTTTATGTGAAAATATTTTCGTTTTTTTTTCGTTGAATACATATTGGGGGAATGGAGAAGTAAATTACTTCATTTCTGCCGGGGCAAAACCCAACACACACAAAAAATTTTGGAAAGGGGAAAGGGGGAAAAGGGAAGGGGGGGTGGGGGGGGGGGGGGGGGGTGGGGAAGGGAGGGAAAGGGGGAAGGGGGGTTTGGGGGGGGAAGGGGGGGGGAAAAAAAGGGGGAAAAGGAGGAAGATTGAGGAAAAGGAGGGGGCAAGTGGGAGGGGGGATGAGAAGGGGGGGATTCGGGTTTACAGATCAGCATTTTTATCAGAATAAAGCGTGGGGATCTAAAATCCCAAAACTGTTCGTTCATTCTTAAATTAATAACAAAAGGGTTAAAAACAGCAAGTTTTCTTATTTAACCATAAATCTTTTATTTAGGGGCATTTAAGACCCCCGTCCCCCCCCCCTTTTGCCCCCTGCCCTTTTCCCTTTGCCTCTTGTACATTCCCAGTAACACTGTATAATGGCTTCTCTTTCAAACAGGGGGTAGACGGTAGGTCATGTGTAGGTTTTTTTATCTATGTTTTATTTAAAGGGCTTAGCAAAAAATAAATGTATTCGAAAATAGGGAAAACAACACCCAAAAACCACACAAACAACACACACACCCACACAAAAAACAACCAAAAAGACATACACACACACACACACAAAAAACACACACACAGACATACACACACCAAAAACACCCAAGCAGACCACAGACAACACACCACTTACACACACAAACATGGGAACATTTTTCGCTAACTTTTGACTATGATTTTTCAACTTAAAAAAGAATAAGAAAAAACTATTTAGGGTTGATGTAAAAAGTCGCCTTGAAAGTAATTCTTCAAATCATTTAAAAAGGGTTTTTAAACTATGTCTTGTTAGAATCGGGAAAAAGGGGGGGCAGCTTTTGGGGGATTCCCCCTTTTAAAAAGTAAAAAAAAATCAATCATTTAGGACAACATTTTTCTATTTTAACGTCTGAAATTACTTGCAATCCTTTGGCCTTGAACTTTTGTCAATCTGCTATTGATGTCTATAAATTCTATTTTGCATTTACCGGGGCGCATTAAGGTACTGAGACAGGGCAGGGGGAATAAAAAATGATATTGTTTTTTAGAAAAAAATTTCCTAAACTTGTACGCAAGCAGAGGCATCGGAATAATTTTGCGGATCCCCTCTGCGAAATTTTGGAATGACGGTTAAATTCTTTAAAAGCAATGGCCTTGAATCTACTGAACGATATCCAATCTGCAATTCGCCTTAAAAAAATTCAAAAATGTAAACGTACGCATTCAAAATGAGAAAAAGCATTTTTTAAAAAATATTTCTTCTCAAACAAAAAGATTTTTTAATACATAAAAAGACACTTAACCCCTGGAAAAACTAAATTGAAAAATTTTAAACAGGTTTTGTTCAAAACCCCCTTTCAATCCAAAAAGTTTGATTGCCCAATTTTTTTATAAGGGGGGTTTTTTGATTTCAAAAAAAATTAAATCAACTGTTTATGAAGTTTTATTACCCCAGCAATTATATTCTTCAAATTTATATTCTTCCTTAAAACTTTTACGTAAAAAGTTTGGGAAATATGCTGTTTAATTTTTTGTAGTATACATTAGTATGTTTGTGTGCAAAAAATGCATGTGTTTTTTAGATGATAGTTTAAAAATAATAGAAATAAGATAGATAGATGATAGGATAAAAAGATAGAATAATAGTAAGTAGGAAGGGTAGGTAGGTGGTAGAAAGAAAATAGATAGATAGATGTTTAGATAGAAAGATAGAATAGTTAGATAGATAAAGATGATAGTAATTCTTAGTGAGAGAGAGAGATGAGGTGTGTATATGTTGTGGTGTACTGGGGGTTCTAAATCACCAAGAGTAAAATAGAAAAAACAAAAGAAACAAACCAGAATTAAAGACAGAAGGAAACAGTACAGAAAGGGTACAAAGGAAAGATCACCATTTGACAAAATACCCCAGGATCATCCAGACTTGAGAAAAAGATCCCGACCCCACCTGCACAAACACCACTACACCACCCCCACACCACAAACACCCCCACACACCACACACACCCAACAACAAACCCACACACACACAAAACACAAAACCCCAACTAAAATATTTTTTACTGGGCGTCTGAATTCTCACTAAAATCCTTTCCCATACTATCTCTCTCCTGTATGTATACATTATTTTTCTTTTTCTTTTTTTTTCTTTTTTAATTTTTTATTTCGGGGGGGAAAAGGAATAAGCACCCATGTGCATTTTTTCTTCGCCCCCTTGTTATGCAGTTTTGAAAATTTTGTAAGTAATATGTACCCATCCAAAAAAAATTCTCCATTTTTAAAGAGAAAATAAAGAAATTTTTTGGATTGCCTGAGGCCCCCAACCAGCCCGGGCCAAGCACGTTCGGGTCTTTTTTTATGGTTTTGTTGCTTCTGCTTTGGTCCCAATATTAGTTATGCGGGGACAGAACTTACGATAACCCCCTCCCCCTAACATGACCCAAGGTTCCCCTTTAGTAAAATTTTTTGCGGGGAAGCCCCCGTCCTTTTTTCCCCCTTAACCCCGAACCCCCTCCATAGGGGGGTTGATATTTAAAAACCCGAAACGGGGTGCCTTAATGATATTTGGCAAGCGCATCTGTGTAGTAAAAAAAAAAAAAGCTTTCAAAAAATCCTACAGTCAATTTGAAAAAGAAATTCTTTGCAGCAAAAAATCTCTTTCCAAATTTTCTTTTTGATTTACAAAATTTTAATGGCCAATAGGTGTTTCCCATGCCAAATGTAAAGGGGGGTCCAAATAATGTTTGTGCTAAAAACTGCTGTCACTCCAGTTTCCCTTTTTCCAAAAAATTATTTTTCCGCCTGACTACACAGCCCACCAAGTGCCAAATTCTACATAAAGGTGACACAGGCCGCTTTTTAATACCTCCTTATGACCATAGTAAAACAATCTAACACGGGGAAAAAATGAACTTGCCCCCGGGAGACATGGTAAACACAAAAAAACAGTCAACAGTCAATCAGACAGATCACAGACAGACAAGAAGACGCAACAAATAATACTTTAAAGTATCAAAAAAGAAATTATTGGAGGCATTTTTTAAAAATTTCAATTACACAGAAAGCATTATTAAAAAGGCAGATTAAAAATAACCCAAAATTTAAAACCGACAACACTTACTATACACACACACGCACGCACGCAAGGCGCTCACCCCACACCCCAGTAAAGTTAAGAGTACAAAGCGAAATTATACACAATTGTATTTAAAACATCTCATAAATATATCATCAACAAATCAATACAAAAATCACAATATAATGATTTTGCATTAAAAAAAAAAACATGACAAACATTTTTATTTTAAAAAAAAATTCAAAACCCCATGTCCCCTTCAACATTACACTCGCATTTATTTCTTTGCCTGGTACTTTAGATAAGACATGCACGCACACACACACGCACCACACACACACACCAACAAACACCAAAACACACCACACACACATTCCCTTTCTCTCCCCCCCCCCCCCCCTCTCTCTCCTCTCCCCCCTCTCTCTCTCTCTCTTTTTCCCCCCCCCTCTCCCCCCCCCTCTCTCAGAGGCAATTCATGACACCTGTTTTTGATGGGTTTATTAAAAACCCCCTTTTTAAAAAAAATAACAGTGGATTAAAACGAACTGACTTTTTTTATAAAACTGCTTTTTTTCTGTTTCTTTTTTATTTTGGCATTCGCAAAATTCGACCAGGGTTTTTTTTAGTAGAAATCCCCTCGTTTTTTTTGTCATCGACTTTCATACACTGAATTTAACATCTTTTTTTTTTTTTCTCAACCCTTCCACACACATTCACAAGTTTATTCAACGTTCTTGTTTTTAAAATTATAACAACCAAACCCATAAAACCCCTATGAAAAAAATGATTCTACAAAACTACGATAAAACAAGCAACATAATTTCTTTTTTTAACGTTCAGTATCGCAGTTTTTTTAAGGGAATAATCCTTGACTACATTTTTTAGTATAAAAGCATGTTTGCATTAAAATTCAACTTATTATCAGAATTTACAAGATATTTGTACTCTCCCCCCTCTCTCCCCCCCCTTTTTCTCTCTCTCCCCCTCTCCCCTCTCTCTCTCCCCCCCTTTTCTCTCTCTTCCTTTTGTTCCGTCAGAGCGATCGGGAATGGGGATGTTTTTCGCAAAAATCAATGACATTTCTCGGGTTTTTTGCGTTAAATCAAGAGTTTTTTTTTAAAACCCCCATTTAAGCCTTTGTACTTCATCAAAAAAAACCCGTATTGATTTGGATTTAAAACAGAGCAGGTCGTCTGATATTTACAAAAAAGGGTGGAAATGACCAGTAAAATCATTTTGTATACGGGGTAACAAGTACAGGATTAAACAGGCCTTGTTGTGCACCAGGGGGGGAAAATTTTTTTGTAACGATTTTTTTCCCTTTCAAAAGAAACCCCCCTTTCCTCCTCCTCCGCCATCTTTCCCGTACCCTCGGGGGGAAAACCCCCGTCACCCCCTCCCCATCCTCTTCCGTCCCCTTGAGCCCCAAAACATCTCTTTTCCACCTCCTCCTCCATCCCCTCTTCCCAATTCTTTTACTCCATCCCCTCCCATCCTCCTCCATCTTTTTAAATCCTTCCTCCTCCTCCATCCTTCTCCATCTTTTACCCCAATCATCTCCTCCATCTCCATCCCCTCCTTTTCTTTTGTTCTCCATCCTCCCCATCATTTTTACCCATCCCCTCCTACATCCCCTAATCCTCTCCTCTTTTTACCCATTCCCCATCCCTCCATCCTTCTCCTCCCTCTCCATCCCCTCCTTCTTTCTTTGTTTGCCCCATCCTCCATCCCCCCAAATTTCCCATTCCTTTTACCCCCCTCCTTCCCCTCCATTTTTTTACTCCATCCTGCTCCTCCTCCTCCTTTCTCCCTACCCCCATTCCACCTCCTCCATCCTTTTTTACTCCATTTTTTTACTCCTCCTCCTCCACCTTTACTCCATCCCCCTCCTCCATCCCTCCCATCCTTCATCTTTTTACTCCATCCTTCTCCTCCATCCTTTTAAAACTCTTCCTCCCCCTCCTTTTACTCCATCCTTTCCCAAATCCTCCTTCCCTAGGATGACAATGGAGGACACCCTTGCAGCTGGGTGGATCTCTCTCTCTTTTCCTCTTTTTCTCTCTCTCTTTTCTCTTTTTGACTCTCTTCCTCTCTCCTCTCCCTCTTCCTCTCTTTTCTCTCTTTCTCTTTTCTCTCTTTTCCTCGTTGTCTTCTTCCTTCTTTTTCTTTTCCCCTTCTCTCTCCTCTCCTCTCTCTCCTCTCTTCCTCTCTCTCTCTCTCTCCTCTTCCTCTCCTCTCTCCCTTCTTCCCTTCTCTCTCTTTCTCTCCTCCCTCTTGCCCCCACTCTCCTCTTCCTTTTTTTTCTCTGTCCTCCTCCCCTGTTTTTCCTCTCTATCTCTATCCCTTTTCCCCCCTCCCCTCTCCGCCTCTCTCCCCCGCCCCTCCCTCTGGTCCCCCTCTCTCTCATTTTTAACAGTTTGGACCATTTCAGATAATATTCTTCCCCTTAAAGCCAAGCTTATCTTCATAAAGGATTTTGATGCTAAGATCTTGGGCACGGAAATGCCCCATTTTTATTTAAAAACCATCTTCACAGTAATTATTTTGACACTTCTTTGAAAAATCTCCCCTCTACCAAGTTTACACTTTTTAAAATCAAGTCAACAATATTCTGGGGCCCTTTGGGCTTGGAAAAGGGCTTCCCTCCCAAAATTTAAAAAATAAAAACAAATCAAAAAAATTTAAAACAATGTACAAGATTTTTTGTTTAAACAATGTAACGAAATATCTCCTTCCCAAGAGTATTCATACAACTTTTATACCCGGGTTTCCATACTTCTTTTTCCTCTCTCTTCTCGCTTTCTCTGTCTCGTCCAGACTGCCTGTCTGTCTTCGTTTCTCTGTCGTCTGTCTGTCGTCTGTCTCCTCCTCTCTCTCTCTGTTTCTTCAGAGGATGGGAATACCCTTTTTAAGTGGATGGGAGCCTCTCTCTCTCTCTCTTCCAGTCTCTTGCCTTCCCTCTTAAAACCCGTCCTCTGCCTTACTCTTTTCCCTCTCTCTTCTCTCTCTCTCTCTCTCTCTCGCTCTCTCTCTCTCTCTGTCTCGTCTCCCCTCTCTGTCTCTCCCCTCTCTTCTCCCCTGTGTTATATGGTGCAGAAATTTGGGGCTTTATCAGCTGAAAACAAAATTTTGGAATTCAGTGCCCCCTTTTGCTTTAAAGCAGTATTTAGGCTTTAGATAGACGCCCCTAATGATCTTGTTTATAGTGAAACTAATAGATATCCTCCTCGTTAATTGCGTAAGTGCGAGATTTGGATTAAGATTCGCATATGAATGAAAGCAGGCTATTTTTTAAATCCTACAAAACTTTATGATCTAGATGTCAAAGGGAAAAAACAACTGGCGACAAAAAAATACTACCTTTTGGGGAAACCCGGGTTTTTGGGATTTTTTTGGGCTAAAATAAAGAAATCGGAAATTGCAAAATTTTATTAACCCCTTTCGGGCAAAAAATTGATTGGCTACCCAAGGGGGCACAAGGGAGTTTTTTCATTTTTACAAAAACAGTGAAGATTTTCAAATTACAGCATTTATAATTTTCTGTAAAACCCCTTATCTAAAATTTGATAGGGGAATACATTTTGAAAAGAATTATGTCTAAGTTTTGATTTGGGTGTATCAGATATAAATGTTCAAAAAATTCAGAAAACAGAGAACATGTTTTTTTGACGACCTCGGGTGCTAGGCCCATTATGTAAAAAGCACCGGGGATGAAGTACATTTTGTGTTTGCGTCCAGTATATGACTGACCTGGGGTCAGGTCATCAGAGAATTCTCTGTTACCTACTGGTATCCATGTAACCCATAAAAACCTGTGCATGTGGGGGGGGGAAACCCCCAATAGAAAAAAAACCAAAACTTTGGAGATTTGGAAGGAGATTGGCCCACCAAGGAAACCTAAGCCCACAGAAAAAAACATAAAAGACAAAGCAAAACCATTTTGAAACCGATCGTTCGGGGCCCCTTTTACCAACGACCGGCTTTCTTTGGATCAACCCAGGGTGGAAGTGAAAAGTCGCTATGGAGTTAAAAACATTACTTAATTACACAATTGACACAATTTTATTGATTTGCGATCAACCCATTAAGCGCTGCGGCCGGTAACTCGATCGAACCCACGCGATTACAATGACTGGAAAACCCATGGCAGTAGTGGTTTACATCAAGATTCGTACATTTTTGCTGTGTCTCAATGTCCCCTTTTTTCCCCAAAACCACCCTTTCCTTTTCCAGTCTACACCCAGCGAATCAGCCCAGAAAGCGAAGCACCCAAGAAAGACTGGATCACCCCAAATGATGTAATCCTGCTCACACCGCCACCCCTGTCGCCCTGTGTTTTGTGTTAGTAAACTGTTTACCTTTACGAATCTGGCAACCTGCCACTTTCTTTCTGGCAACTTTTTTTTTTTGCTTGATTACCAAACACACATTTAGATTCCCCCGGGATCTCCATTCCAAGGTATTCCAGGGTTATGTCTTAACCAAACATCACAATGTTTTGATCAGAACTAGTACCACCACCTTTCGAAACCGTGTGTTTCTCTGTTGTCCCTTAATCTCGCTGCACACGTTTGTCAGTTAGGTAGACACATACTGTTTTCACAATACCAGTTTTGAGGTCATCCCACGGCACCAAACGTCACTCTTCCTCATATCAGAACCCTCAAAGCCATGATCTTACTGTCTGTTGCTGTTCACATGGCAAACAAGAAAATCTAGTGTGGGCTGGGACATTCACTGCCACTGCAACACCAGTCTGTGTAAAAGCTGGCTTGTTTTTTGATTCCGCTTTTCCACTCTTCACTGCAGGGAGTCACTGTCAAACACCGCTCTTCAAAACACTGTCCTTTCACACTGACCACTTGCCTGTCTTTCTTGAGTTGTTTACTTCTTTGGGACGCACGAAACGGATTTGGGGGAAGGGGGACTTTCTTGCGAAAATAGCTGGAAAAAAACTAGACTGGGCCGCCATTTCTGGGAAAATTTCAAAGGTTATTTGAAACAAAAAAGGGCCCCCCCCCCCGATTTCACCTGGGCGGTCATCGCGGGCTTTTTAAATTTTAAAGGGGGGGAGGGTAAAAGTTTTTTTCTTAAATTTAAAAAAAAGACGCAAAAGTGGGCCCCTTTTTTTCTCCCCACGCCTTTTTCAAAAAATTTACCCCTTTTAAAAAAATTTAAAAAGGAACTCGTCACTCACAACAAAAAAAAAATTTTTTGAGTTTTTAAAGGGACATTTTTGGAATAAAATAGATGGGGAAATTTTTGGGACATTTAAAAAGGAAAAAAATCGACTGGGAAAACCCCCAAAAAAAGGGGGTTTTAGGGGGGGGTTTTGCTTTCAAATTTCCGGGAAAAAAAACCCGGGGGCCCCGGAAAAAAATCTACAAATTATCAACAAAATTTTCAAAAATAGAAAATTTTTTGGTTTAAAAACCAAATGAAAAACCCAAGAAGGAATCTCATCCCAAGGGATTTTAAAAAGGGGTTTTCCGGTTTCCCGGGGGGAACGGGGTCAGTTTGGGGGGAAACCAAGAAAAGGGGGGTATCTCTATTTTTTGAACAATTTAAATTTTTCCCCTTTTAAACAAGCAGCAAGGGGGGAAAAAAGGCTGCCCAAACGCAAGATATAAAAAAAAGTTTTATTTAACCCTGCGAAAAAAACCAAACCCCCCAAAAGACCACCCCCAGGCAAAAACCCCCCCCCCTTGTGGGATTCAAAAAAAGCTGGAAAAACAAAAACCCCGCAAACCCCCGTACCTTGCGCGGGAAAAATAAAATTCCTTCAGGAAAATCTCCCCGCTGCTTCTTTTTGGGCCCTTTTAAACCCCCTCAATGAACCCAAAGCCCCAAAACAAATTTAATAACAGCCGGGAAAAAGAAAAGGGGGACCGGTCGTCAAAATAAAAAACCCCCCCCATGGATCCTGGACCCTGGTAAAAAACCCCCCACCAGTTCCAACCCGAAACCGGGAGGCCCAAAAAATTTTTAAGGTCGTTGGCCAGAAAAGGGTTTTTCAAAAATTTTAAAAAAAGGGAATAAAGGGGGAAAAAATTAAAAAGGGGATAACCCCCCAGAAAACCAAAACCACCAAAAAAAAAATTTAAGGAACCCGGGGCCCCCAAAAGTTTGCAAAAAATGGTTGTATTAAAATTTTAAAAAAACCCAAAAACCTGACAAGGCATAATAAAGGGGGGAGAAACCCAAAGCTTAAGATAAAAAAAGGAATTTTAAAAGGCAATACAAAAAAAAAAACCCTTTCCTTTTTAAAAACAAAACTTTTTCAGTCAAAACAAAAAAATAACCACCCCGGCCCCGCCCGGGGCGGTAAAAGACCACACCCAAAAATAAAAGCGGATAAAATTTTAATTATGTGGTGGGGGATTTGGGTTTGAAACAAACGTAGGTGAAAAAAAGGGAAAAATTGGTTGGAAAAATATGCTTGAATGGGAAAAAAAAAATTTTTTGGAAGGGGGGAAAAAGGGGGGGGGGACCCCAAAAAAACCAAAAAAAAAATAAAAAAATAAAAAAACCAAAAAACCCAAATTTTTTTTTCCCAGGGGCAAAATTTAAAACTGCCCCAAAACCCAAAAAGGGCGGACCAAAATTTAATCCAAAACAGTCAATCCTAGAAAAAAAGTTTTCGTAAAGGTTTGAACAAATTCTTGGGTTTTTTCTTACCCCAAGGAAGGGTAGAACCAAACTCTTTGGGTAGTTTAGAGGGTAAAAATTGCCAAAAAACTCCCGGGGGTTTAAAAAAAAGGCCCCCAAAAGACTCCCCAAAAACCCAAAAAATTCTTAGGGGGTTTTTCAAAACCCTTTCCCCAAGGCCGGGAAAACAAAAAAAAAAATCAAAAAACGACATGACACTTAAGGTTGCTTCTGGGAAAATCACAGTCATGGGGACAAAAAAAACTTTCCCCCATTCACTACGATTAAATTTTTGCCCGCTTTTGGCAGTACAAACGGGGTAAATCCTTTTCTTCCCTTTTAAAAATCGAAAATTTTCTTTAAGGGGGTTTTTAACCCATTTTTGGGCTCTTTACAACTTACTATGGTAACTAAGCCAAGTGAACCCCACAATATTTTCCCAAATCATAAAAACCCTTTTTTCTTTTTGGATTTTTTAAAAGGCTTGGTTTTTAATTTAATCGGGTTTAAAATTTTAAAACCAAGGGCCGCTTCCCCGGGAAAAAACAAAAGGTGAATCGAATTTTTTAAAAAAAAACGTTTTTGAAATGTGTATGGTTTTGTGTGTGTGTGTGTTTGTGGGTATGTGTGTGGGTGTGTGTGCGTGTGAATGAGTGAAGGGGTTTGAGTATATGAGTAAATTTGGGGTGGTGTGTGAGGGTTTTGGCGTGCGTGGAGAGAGTTTATAAATGAAAAGGGAAAAGATGAAGATGATCTTTTTGCTTTTTTCTCCCTTAACACAAAAAAAGGAAAAATACAGCCACACAAATTTTTTTTCTTAGGGACCCCACAATTTTTGGCAAAAGGGGGAAAAAACAAATTACGGGGGGACAGATCGATATTCCTTTTCGGGAAAAAACAACCATCTCGGTTTGAAGTGTTGTGCCTTTGTTTTTTTGGGTGAAAGCAAATTTCTATTCTCTTGAAATCTTCTTTTTTCCCTCGTCGTTCGAACAGACAGCATTATTTTTGGGTCTCCCTTATTGAGCGAAACTTTGGGGGGCGCTGCCTTTTTAAGCGCCTGACAAGTGGGGGCCGACCCGCATCCCCTTCAGTAAAGGTTTAAAATTTGTTATATATAAAGCCCCTTTATAGACAAAGAAAGAAGAATGGACAAAAACAGAAAACGACAAGCAGGAGGTGACAGGAAAAAAGGGGAAAAAAAAACGGAAAGGAAAAAAACGGAAAAAGGCAAAAACCCAAAGGAGGGATAAAAAAAAAGGGGGGGGGGGGGAATTCATGGCACAAAATTTTCCCAGAGGGGGGGATGCTTTTAATACGGGAGGGGGCCAAACCGCTTCTCGACGGGGAAGTTCCTTTTTTTTTATTTTTTAAAAAAAAATTTTTCCATCTCTTACTCTAGTCTCTCCATGCAGAATAACAGAAAAAAAATCTAAAACAGTCATAATCATTTACAGGAACTAAAAAATAAAGGGGAAACCCTACTGTCCAGGATACTCAGTGGTCAGAGGGCTTGCTCTTTCCTTGCTTTTTCAAACAGCCCTTTTCCCAAACCCTTTTTCTTTTGGACTTGTCAATGTAAAGAGGGGGGAACCTGCCCGCATTTGTGCTGCACATCGACCTTTCCCCCTTAAAAACTTTCCAAAAAGTTTTGCGGGGCAGTCTTCCTTGGGGACACTGACAGGTTGGGGGCGAGCAGGTTTGAACTTCCCCTCTGAACCACAAGGTCGAAAAGAAAATTATACCCGGCCTTAAATTAAAAGGGAATTTTTCCCCTTTGTCCAAACCAAACCAAAACACACCAGATAATGTCAGCACTGCAAAGTTTTGCTGCGTCAAGGGTTTTACACCAGGAAAAAATTTTCAGATGGGCCCCTATAGCATAACAACCCTGAATTTATTGCTGGCTAACTTCCCGATCTATACACAAATTTGGGGAGGTATCAACAGGGAAACATCTAAATTTTTTCCGGGTTTTTTAAAAACCGCTTTTCAGGAAAGAAGCGCAAATCAAGGTATATAAACCCCGTTCGTTTTTTAAAAAGTCAAACGCTTTTTTTGAAGCTTGCCATTCCCTTTTTGAGGGGAAAATTTTAAAAATCGCTGTACAAGAAAAAGAAAATTCTTAAAATTCTTTCAAGAAAAAAAATTCGCAGGGCTACATTTGGGCTTTAAAAATCGCCACGCAAAAGTCAAAAACCTGGGTTTTGACTTGCCAGGTGCTTAATGGCAGCGGGAAAGCTTTTTTTCTATTTGACAAACATCCAAAAAATTATTGTCTGAGCTTTGACGAAAAAAAGAAATACAGTCAGTAATATTAGGAAATAGTACACAAAACACGAAGAGGAACCCAAACAAAGAAAAAAATGAAAGGGAAGTCCCCCAAAATACAGTGTATTACAAAGACCCCTTTCATTCAAAAAGGCAACCTACAAAACGGGAAGAAAAAACGATAAGGAAATCTCAAAATAAAAAAATTACACTTTCCCCCTTTTTTTCCGAAATTTTTTTAAAAAAAAAGAAAATCAACCCAAAAACCCCCTAAATACCGGGCCTTTAAAACCAATAATGATAATGAAATTTAAAAGAATTTATATAGCGCTATATCTTGCAAAAAAAATTTAAAAGCGTTTGCATTAAACCTTTTTTAAAAAAGCATCCCAACCAAAAAAATCAACCCAATAGTTTAAACAAACAAAAATTACAAATATGGTACCGGCAGACCAAATGTAAAAAAAAAAAAATTACAATAGTCAAAATCGGGTTTTTAAATACCCCCACACACACACCCCACACAAAACACACAAACACTAAACACACACACACACACACACACACCCCGGTCAAAACCTTTGGCGGGGTGGGGGACATCGGTTAGGGGAAAGGGACAGTTTTTTAAAAAACAAGGAGGGAAAAATCATGGGTTTTTAAAATAAAAATGTCCTGACGCTGGTTTAAAAAAATTCCCCAAAAAGGGAAATTTGGTGAAAGAGAGAGGGGGGGGGCCATTCCAGGTCGAGGACCAGAAAAAAGATTTGGCGGCCAAGGGGTGGACTGGTTAAATTCTAGGTTTTGGGTAACAAAAGGGTACCCTGCACAGAGAAAAGGGGACTTTAAAGATTACAGGTGAAGAAAATAAAAAGAGGTAGGGGGGTGCTGTTTTGTGGAGACATTTTGAAAAAAAGAAGTCCCAGATAAAATTTACTCTCTGTACACAGGCAGCCAGGGGAAAAATCGCAAGAGAGGGGAAAAAGGTCTAAATTTTTTTTTCTTTCTCGGGACTATTTAGTTTCATAGTTTTGTATCCGTTGAAGGAAGGGGAATAGATAAGCGCAGCCCCAGCCAGAAGAAAAATTCCCAAAACCCCAAAATAAAAGAATGAAGACATGACAAGTTTGGATTTTGCTCATTGGACAGTACTTTCGAATAGCCCCAAAAACCCGTAATTGTAGTAAAAAGACTGACGGGTTGGGGTGTTTAATTTTTGCCCCTAAAAGTTTTTTTTTTATCTCCCTTAAACCGGGTAATTTGAAAATTTATTATCTATTTTTTGGAAATATTTTTAAAAGCAGAGGGCCTACTTGTCAAAGAGAAGGCAATTTTCGGGGTAACACGCTTTTGAATCTGAGATTCACCCCGTAAAAAATTTTTGGTTGATTTTAAGAAAATTTTATTTAGGGAACATTTAGCATGTAGAGAGAGAAAAAAAACGGGGACCAGAACCCTGGGGACTCCGCTTTCCCCTTTTTGGAAAGGAAATTGTTTTGAATCTTTTTACTGCAATTTGCCGGGAAAACCTTTCCGAAAGGTTTTAATTTAAAACCGGGTGAGGGCTTTTCCAGAACACCAAAAAACTTTTTTTTTTGAAGGGAGAAAAAATTAAGGGGTCATAGTGTTGAAGGCTGCCGCCCGGGCCCGAGAGAGTGGAGGGAAATTTCTCTGAATCAAAGCGATTTAGAAGCCTTTTTAACGGGGGTGGTTTAAAGGGTTGGTTTACAGTGTTTGGGGGTTGCCCGGGGATGGGCAGACTGAAACCAGGAAGAAGACTGTTGGAAGAAGGGGGTTGTTCACCCCCAAATTATGGGATCAAGAAATGTTTTTTAAGTAGGGGTGTGACTCCAGCAGGTTTGAGACCTGGGGGAAACATTTCCGAAACAAAGATATTTATTTTTTTTTCGCTATATTTTGGTAAAAATTTTGGGGGGAGGCATTGTGAAAAAGGGGGAACGGGTTATGGGTTTGGGAGATCACATTTTTTTATAGGTAAATTTTTTTTAGAATTGCCCATAATTTTTTTTCCCTTTCGTTTTGTTGAATGAAAAAAGAAAAAGGGGGCCCGGGAAAGGCCCCAATCCCCTTCCCCTGAGTTTACAATTCCCTCACCCTAAACATAAAAACCAAAAAAAGGGAGGTCAAGTCAAATAAACAAAAAAAAAGGGTTTTAAATTTTTTAAAACACAGATTTGGGTTTTCTTTCTAAAAAACCTTCTTTTTTTTAAAGCAAAAAACCGTGAAAAAAACACGAAAATCCCAACTATTTTTTGGGAGCAGGCACGATAAAGGGTCTTCTTTCAATGACCTTTTTTCCAGGGTTTTTGGGTATTTTTCTTCCCCTTGATGTTTTCTGAACTGCCTAAAGGACCCCGGGAGCAGGGGGCTCTAAGAAATACAGGGGATCCTTTTTTCAAAAAAACCCCCCCCGCCCAAATTTGGTCCCACCCCAGACAGAAAGGGGAGAAAGTTAAATGGGGGCTTTTGGGTGAACCACAGCGGGTGGAAACAAAAAACATTAACTAAACCTTTAAAGCTTTTGCCTCTGAAACTTATGCCCGTGTTTTCCATACTCCCAAGATAAGGAAAACCACTAAAGGGGCAATTTTAAAACCAAGAAAGCACAGGAAAATTCCCAAAAACTACAACTTCGTACGGAAAAGGGGTTTTTCCGGGCGGCTGCCCAGCGTTTTGTTCACTGCGGGAATTTCGGGGTTAAACCTTTTTTCAGGGAAGAGAAGAAACTGCTTTAAAAAGGGGGGCAGACAGTACAATGTCGCAAAAAAACATAGAGACCCCGGGGAAAAAAATAGAAGCCATGAACGCATCCACCCACGCATATAACTGAAACTTTTCCCAAACCAAACCCCGGCCCTTGGGTTTAACAAGCAGTTGCCTCCCCTAAAGCCCCCATGATAAAGCAAACATAGGAATCAAGGGCCCCAAGCCGCAAAAAAGAACTACTAGGACTTCCACTTTTCTTGGGCACCTTTCAAAACACCCGCATCCTGTTGGCCAAAAAACCCCCAATCATTCTTTCCACAGTCACACACCACCAGCCGGGCAGACGAAGTTTTGCAGTGTACAAAATCCATTTTAAAAAGCTTGCACGTTTGCTTTTAATCAGAATTTTCCAAAACCCAACATGTAAAAGGAACGTCCAAATCCACCCCCTGTGGCAGAGCTGAAGACCCAAGACAAATCAACACAGCAAGGGCCATAAAATAGTATGCCGAGGGATTTAGATCCTTGGGAAACACGCATGCCAAAGATGGGGGGCGGTTTTTTCCAGAGCCCCCAAAGAATAAATGATCGTGGAAAAACGCTTTCCCAGGAGAAATAGCGCTTGGTATTCGGATATTTGGTGTATCTGATCCTCCCTGGTGTTAGTTTTTGCTGTTTGAGCTAACATTTTTACGCTTGAAGAGCTTTTTCCATGTTTAAAATCTGGTAAGTATTCTTTTTAAAAAAAAAAAACCCCAAAAAACCCAAAAACTTAGCTATGAAAAATAAAAAAAAATCTTTCATATAAATTGTTTTTAAAGGGAAAAGGGCCCTTTTTAAAAGTGTATGATTTGTGAATATGCATGTAAAATTTAAACTTTAAACATTGACTGTTTTGAAGGAAAGTATGCCCCTCTCCATCCTCCAGTTAAAAACCAACCCCCCCCCCTTCCAAAACCCCAATTAAATTTTTAAACCCTCTCTCGATCAAAGCAACAACGAATGAAAATCAAAACCTTTTCATCTTAACTATCCCAAAAAAATTAACAACAAAACAGCGGAACCCCTCAAAAAAATGGTTTTATTCTTGCAGGAAAAAATTTGGGCAACAAAAAAAAATAATGAGGTAAAAAATGAAAACCGAAAAATTTTCCCTTTAACTCCTTTTTGGTATGTCCCCATGTCGGGTTTTTATTGCGCAAAACAACCTCGGAAAAACTTACCAAAAAGCAGAACGCCACCTCAAAAACTCATCCCGGGAAGGCATGAGAACTTCTCCTGTGCAGTTTGGGACAAAAAAAGAAAGGGCCTCCTCTCACTTGAAAAAGGAAAACAAGAAAAACCCCAGGGGCCCAAAAAGACAACTGAAGAGACGAATACAATACACTTTAACAGATGACAGAAATCAAAAATTTCCCCCTACGCATGGGACTAATTTAAAAAAGCCATAAGTGCTTTTTCAAATTATCCTCACTACAAAAGAATAAAAAAAATAAAAAAAAAAAATAAAAATTAAATTTTCTCAAAAGGAGAAAACCCCTCCACCCCCCTCCTCCCCCAACTGAAAATTTGCCCACAAGATTTGGGTGAAGGACAACACCCTAACCATCTTCCCTCAAGGGCCCCGAAAAATCAAATTCCCCCCAAAATTCCCGGGGAAAAGCAAAACACAGAAGTTAAAAAAGGAAGACAGTGGGCGTATATCAGATTCCCGATGGCAAAACCCTCTTTTTAAACCCCTGGGCCCCAGGCCAAACCCAATCCATCATTTAAAAATGCCCGGGGGCCTGTCTCGATGCTTTCACCCAAACTTTCAAACCAAAAGGGCACCTAAAAACCAACCCCAACCCCAAAATCCGCAGATTCCCCTTTAGGCACCACGGGGTTGGGGGGGAAAGGGGTTTTATGCGATCCGCGAGACATTTAAGCAAGAACTGGGGCCTCCTTTAGCCAGAGAACTATGGGTTTGCTGCAATGGATCCCTTTTCCCCTTTTGGTTTGGGGGGAAAAAAAAGGGGCGGAAAAGCCAGTGAAAGGCAGGCAGCAAATTAGAGCACCACCCATCCAGTGTCCCCCTTTAAACAAGGACAATCCTGAAACAAAAACTTAGGGAAAACAGGCGCCAGCGGGGTGGAAAGCCAGGCCAAAGGGTTTAAAAAAATGGCATTCTGAGCAGATGGAGCCGCTCCCTTTGCCATCTTTTACAGTACGAACGGGAAATGCCAGCCCTATCCCTCTGCCTTTAAATTTTCCCACCTTTCCTATGCCATTGGGCACACCCCCACAACCCCCCCCCCCCCCCTATAAACCCCCAAAACCTGTCCTACTGTCCAACACTCTGAGACAAACCCGACCCGAACCCCGCCCCCGTAGATTTTCCCAAAAAAAAACTATGGGGGCCGCGCGGTTACTACACATACGCAGACTTCGCCGTCCACGCCGGATTAAAACTTAAATATAGCATGTGAATGCAGAAGAAGAAGAAGAAGAAGAAGAACAACAACAACAACAACAACAACAAGAACAAGAAGAATAGAAACCAGGCCTCAAGGTTCGTCTTTTCAAAGTGTTATATATTTCTTTCGCTCTACTCGTCACCTTTCTCTGTTTCTATACTTATATTATGTCCGTTGTGTTTGCATTTGTTTTTGCATTCTCTCTCTCTCTGTCTCTGTCTGTCTGTCCGTCTCTCTCTCTCTCTCTCTCTCTCTCTCTCTCTCTCTCTCTCTCTCTCTCTCTCTCTCTCTCTCTCTTCTCACACACACACACACACACACACACAAACCGGCCTGCGCGCGCGCGCGCACATGTACGAACAGCATTCATGTACGTACGTCCGCACGTGCGCATGCACGCAAGCTCGCACTATGCACATCACTCACATACACACAGGTACGCGCGCGCACGCACACACACACACATATATTCATCATCATTACTGTATCAGTGTCTTGACAAATAGATAGTGTGTGTGTGTGGGGGGGGGGGGGGACACGAGGGACGCGTTAGTGGACAGTTTTCTCCAGGCTGGTCTGTCTTCAGCCTTTTGTTGCAGATCGCCACATCAAAGTCGGCCCAACTTTTACTGTCCTCTGTCCAGCTCTTCCCCTGACCCTCCTCCCTCTAGTGTCCCCTGCAGGACAGTCATGGCAAGACAGCTGTGACCTATGACGCGAACAAACCACGCCGACTTCCTCCTCGTCACAGCAGCCACAAAGTGTCCCCGTGGCTTAGCTGTTATAACCTTTACCTTTTATACCCTCTTGCCACACTCGTGCGTTGTTCCTAGTTCTTCCAGAATAATAATAATGTGAAGGAGCCGTCTGAAGGATTTTGTTTCTCCTTTTTCTCCTTCCTCGCTCCATGGCCATATTGTGTATAATATTCCATTATATCCCAATATTCCATCTTTAAATTCTATGTATTATTATTATTATTATTGTGTGGGACGTGCAGTGCCTAGTCTTCTCCTGCGCTTGTGACTCTTCAGAGGGTCTGCCCGCCAGCCTCAGCCAACAGGTTCCGACCTTCAGGGCAGCTCGTCACCAGTTTAGCCTGTGGCCCCTCCTGACGGAGGATTCTCAGAACTACTTTTGTTATCGTGCTGGTTGTCCGCGCCGGTGTCGCGTTCGGCACAGCTTGAGGGCAATGCTCACCCTCCTGCCCCGTGTCGCCATCAAGAGAACACCCACGCTGACGTGGCGAGGTCGGTTGTAATATTGCTGATGCTGATTACTTTGTTTGACATTGCCCTTCCCTGCCCTGGCCTGATCTCAATCAACACCATGCTCTTCTAGCTTGAAAGTAAAACCTTGGGGTTCGTTGTTACTGCCTCAAAAGAGTTTCACTGTCATTAGCAAACCACAGATTGCAAATGGATGTGCCACCAAGAGATAGAGTGGTGTGGCATTCAAGGGGCGTCTTCTTTCATTATACTTTCCAGAAAAAGGCTTGAAGAAAACAGGCGACGGTGTGCAGCCCAGTCTGACTCCTACTGTTGTTGGAAAGAAGTGTCCAACCTGGATTGTTATCAGGACTGTGTTTCTTAGGGTGCCACAGGCTGCCAGTACGATCTGCACCAAACCGTCCTCAACGTTGAATGTTCTGAGGGCCTGCCACAATTCATCAGGCCAGATTCTGTCAAACGCTTTCTTTAAATCCATAAAGTTGTGGAACAGGTATTTCTAGTGTTGGAGATGTTCTAGATTATAAAGACTGCAACTGCTTAGTTGTGCATCTTTCAGGTCTGAGGCCAGCTTGTACCTCTGCTAGTACTTCTTCGGATTTGGGACGGGGGCGGAGGATGGGGGGTGGCGGGAGCGGGGTTACTCTGCTCAAAATGGTCCTGTACTTCTGCCACTGCCTTAGATTACCTTTCTTTGGAAGTGGAATTGCGAAAGACTAGCACACACACACACACACACACACACACACACACACACACACACATATATATATATATATATATATATATATATATATATATATATATAAATATATATATATAATATATATATGGAAGTGGAGGTGCATGGGCGCCCGCGCGCTAAGAAATATTAATGGGTCTGTTCTGATTTACTGCAACACATCTCACTCTAGCAATCCAGGAGCCTATCTAATGCATGTAACATGGGTGTCAATCTTGAACTGACCTTCCAGTTCCACCAGATTTAAATGCAAGCGCTTCGATTTGGTTGCTTACAAGATTCAGCGCTATATAAATACTATGCATCACTATTATTATTACTATTATTATTATTATTATTATTATTCTTATTTATTTATTGTTATTATTACTCTCACATTTAACTGACATAAATCGATGGATCTGACCAAAAAAAACTCTTCAGTACAGTAAGGCACCTGAATGACTCCTTATCTAGTAACGAAGAAGAAGAGGAGGAGGAGAAAAAGAAAGAGGAGGAGGAAGAAGAAGAAGAAGAAAAAGAAGAAGAAGAAGAAGAAGAAGAAGAAGAAGAAGACGAAGAAGAAGAAGAAGAAGTACAACAACAACAACAACAACAACAAGAGGAGGAGAGGAGAGAAGAAGAAGAAGAAGAAGAAGAAGAAGAAGAAGATCATGATGATGATGATGATGATGGATGATGATGATGATGGATGATGATGATGATGAAAAGCAGTGGTGGTGGTGGTGGTGGTGGTGGTGGTGGTGGTGGTGGTGGTGGTGGTGGTGATATAGCAGAAGTAGTAAATGCAATACTAACAGAAGAGAGCAAAAAAGGAGAGAGGGAAGAAGAAGAAGAAGAAAAAAACAGAAGGAAAAAAAAGAAAGAA
>CM054153.1:59120605-59186020 GCA_028751875.1 Rapana venosa | reverse complement strand
AGAGAGAGAAGAGAGAGAGAGAGAGTAGAGAGAGAGAGAGAGAGAGAGGACGAACACTAGCAAAATTGACAACATAACTAATACAGTCACAATAAATAGCATTTAGTCAAGTCTATGTGCTTGGTATTGTGAATGCTGCTGCAGAAGCCTCTGCCCCTCTGTTGCTGTGCCATTCTTTGTTGCTGCTCTCATACTTGAAAATGGGGAAACAGTTACTTTAACGAATAAACCTTTCATATTGATGTGTAACACCCTTCACCACACGACTCCGGCAATAGCAGCTGTTGCTATAAAGAAGATAACAGCTGTGTTATTTGCGCTTCGCTCTCTCCGAGCGTGTAGCCTGACAATCCAGTATCAGATTTTAAGTACTTTTTCCTTCTTTCCCATGCGATACATGTTCTGCACACGGGAAACCCTAGTTTCCCAACCTCCTACTTGTGGATGGGATAGGTTATTGTTAGAGCAGGCAAACAGTAGTAGAAGGACAAGGTCCAGGTTCACATAACCTATGAGGCGTATGGGGAGCAAGGCATCAGAGACATCAACTTCTCCAGGGGGCCAGCATATTGAGGGCGGAGCCATCTCCTCTCCCTCGCTGCTTTACCTTCCCTGACCCTAAAGAGGCAGGTACCCCCATTTACAAGCTGGTGAAATGGGACTGTACGGAAGCTAAGGCACGCAAACGGTCACGCCATACCCCTTGGTAAAACCACGCTCGATGCTGCATACAAATGCTGGGGAAAGCGAGTGCTCCGGCCGCTGACTATCCCGACCTCGAAAGTAGAAGAAAAAACAAACAAGAAAAGGAGAAGTTTATGAGTGTTAATATTAATCATCCACAATATCACCTCAGACTTCTACTTAGAGGAAAGCCAGTCCAGTCCTCAGAATTCAAGAAGGTGGGTGATCCGGGTCCCTGTGCTTTGTAAAACCAAACGGTGGGAAATCTCTCTTGTTCACGGCCATGTCCTTGTCAAGGGGGAACAACAGTGCACTTCACAGGAGCATTTGCCTTGCTAACTGGTTGCAGCTGTCTTGGTAGACTGGTGTTTAACTCCTCTGACTGCCATGTCAATTTATCTTTAAGATGTCAAACACCTTGAATGGTTGGTTCAAGTACAACTTAAGGCAGGGACACACAAACAGCAACAGAAAGACATCCAGAATATTAGGATGATATATTTCCTTTCCTTTCATATTTACCTTATGATTCATTTCTAGGACAATGAAATTAAGTTTCCATGTGCTTTTTTAACACTAGTCAACTCGTGGTGTATGCAATTTCTACAGTTTGTCATCCAACCAATCTTCGATCCGTTCCTACCGCAGACAATGGCCCACACTTCAGAAAAGCGGAACAGGTTTTCACGAGCACGCAAGATGTTCTACGTGGGTTCGCACACGGGGCCTCAGTTAATAGTATTCTTTGAAGGATTTTTTTAGAGTCGGCAAAAAAAAAAACAAAAATAAACACGGCAATAAAAAAAGAAAAACAAAAAAAAAAAGAAAAAAACCAGAAAAAAAAAAAAAAAACAAAAAAAACTGAAAGTTGGGACCCGATAGCTCAGTGTCGGAGCACTCTCGCTTTCCCTCAGCCAAGTTAAGCAGCGACGAGCGTGGGTTACCACTTTAATAGTGACGGTTTTGCTCTTCGCCTTGGCATTCAGTACAGTCCCCCAGTTTTCAATCCCAGCTGTAAAATGGGTAAACCTGTCCTTAGGGTCAAGGAAGGGTAAAGCGAGCGAGGGATAGGAAATAAGCGCCGCCCTCACTAATGCTGCCCCTAGAGAAGTGAGGTGTCCCCTCTGAACAAACTCTGAGATCTGTCTGACCGCCTCATGACCTGACCTCCTTGACAGCCTCTCTGGTCTACAACATTATTGGTTATGTGACACCTTTATATTTAGTCAAGTTAACTTCATGTGAAAAGTTTCCCTTAAATGGGATTCGAACCCCAAGTTTGGTATATCGCGAGCGCCACATGCACACGCTCTAACCACTAGGCTATCTCCATCCCCTCGCTAGGACTATACCTTCCGTGCAGTATGGTAAGACCTGAAACACTTGCTAGACAGAAGCTTCTTCCCTGAAGACCCGCTGCCAAATTCTCCCCTGTAAGGGTTTGGAACTATCGCTAGACACTGGTGTCACTCTTGTCTTTCTTCCTTTCTCCCTTTATCTCTGCAGTCTGCAAAATTGAGGCAACACATTCCAGTACGAAATTTCCTCTCAAAGCTACAATCGTACCATAGACTTGACATGAGGTACACTGACCTTGTCATAACACTGTCTTGGAAAGGTAAGGTTCTGACGCGTGCATATTCCCGTGACAACACCACTGGGGTGTGGAGGAGGATGTCAAGGATGGTTAACGTGTGGCTGCATGCCAGTTTACGTGTTCACATCGCCCCGAAGATTGGTGATCGATCGATGGTTAGTGTATAGGAATCCTATCGAGGCTTGGTTGCTCCGCGAGCAGTAAGGATCTGTGTCTAACTCTCTTTTTTCTCTCATACATTCAACCGTTCTTCTCAGTCATCCCTGGAAGGGCGATGACCTACAGCAGTTGTTGCCTTGTCTCAGCTGGCTGTGGGCAGGTACAGGTACTTCTCTCTCGTCTTACGTTGGCTTTTTTTTTCATTTTAATTGAATTTTTACCCTTCCCTCTATTCATTGCTTCTTTCTTTTTCCCCGTTTGTTATATCTTCCATAATGTCAGTCCTTGTTTTCCGTTTGTATTCTCACAATGTCATTTTTTAATGGGTATCAGCATATTCTGTTCTTTTCTAACCTTCCTTTCCTTGTTTGTCCTGTTTCCTCTCTTTTTTTCATAATCCCATCTTTCTCTAGAGTACTACGATACTGTCCCTCCTTTCTTCTTCTTTCCTTCCTTCCTTTCGTTCTTTCTTCCTTTTCCGTATCATACTGTTAGCCTTTCTATGGGTACTTATAGACAGCTGTATTCTTTCGTTTTTTCTGCTTTTTGCCTCCTTCTTTTCTTTCTTTTCCTTTTGTTGTTGTTGTAGTTTATCTCACAATCTCAGCAATTCTATTGGCATTTGCAGTGGTTGTCTCTTTTTTCTGCTTTCTTTCTTTTTTTCCTTTCATCCTCCCTTTCTTTCTTTCCGTAATATATCAGCATTTCTCTGGTACTTACAGACAACGGTGCCTTTCTCTTCTTCTTTCCTTCCGTTCTTCCTTCCTTTTTTTTATCCCAGACATTATCTTTTCTGTGGTCATCTATAGATATCCGTCTTCTTCTGTTTCTATCTTTCGTCTTTTCTTTCCTGCTTTTCTGTCCTTTACTTTTTCTTTCGTTGCTTGCTTGCTCGTTGTTCGTTAGTTCTTTCTTCCCCGTGTTTCCGTTTTCTTGTGTGCTTTTGTTTCGTTCCTTCCATTTTTCTTTCCTTTCTTTAATCGTTTTCACATCATGTAAGGGAGCGATGCCTTTAGGTAGTTGTTGCATGTTGTCAGCCTTTCTGTGAGTGTTTCCTTACAACCCAAACCTGTTCTTTCTTTTTTTCTTGTTTGACTGTCGGTCCTTTTTTCTTTCTTTCTTTCTTTCTTTCTTTCTTTTTTTTCTTTCTTTCTTTCTTATCTTTCTATATTTCCTTCCTTCCTTCCTTCCATTCTTGCCTTTCACTTCATCCCTTTGCTTCCCTCCTCCTTCCTTCTTTCTTTCTCCTTTCCTTCCCCTTCCTTCCTCCGTTTGGTTCTTTCTTTTTTTTTTCTCTCTGGCTGCCCCCCCTCTCCCTCTCTCTTTCTTCCTCTCTCTCTTTCTCTCTCTCCCTCCCCCTCCCTTTTCTCATCTCTCCTCCCTCTCTTCATCTCTCAGTCTGCCTCACTCTCATCTCACTCGTCTCTCTCTCTCTCCTCCATCTCTCTCTCTCTCTCTCTCTCCTTCTCTCTCTCTCTCCTCCCTCCCTCTCTCCTCTCTCTCTCTCCCTCTCTCCCCCCCCTCTCTCTCTTTTCCTGTCTGTCTGTTTCACACCCCAGGAAGGCCCTATGACCCTGAAGCAGCTTGTCAACGTGTCCATCATTCTGTGGCAAGTAACAGATACCTCAGGAGGCTGGGATAGCCTCGTGGTTAGACCATTGCGCTCGCAATCTGACGACCCGAGGGTTCGATACCGTTCAAGCGGATATTTTCCCCTGGAGTTTAACACCAGTGCAGACTCCACTCTCCCCAAAAGTCCTTCGGATTGAGACTATAAACCGAGGTTTCGTGTGCCGATAAAAAAAAACCCTAGAAAAAACACATAAACACAAACACAAAAACAAAAACCAACAACAACCAAAACGTGACTCCCTCCCCAAATAAAACGTACACTCGGAACTCGTACACACAAACATGCCGCGCCCCCACACACACACACACACACGCACACACGCACAACTCACACGCAACACAACACATAAACGCTAAACGCAAAATCATCATCAAAGTATTGCGTGTTAATCCTAAAACTGTCTAACACATAGACATTGTTCAAAACTCATATCCGAACACTCAGTCCAACAAAACTTTTCAAAGACAGGTCGCCTGGCTGTTAACCTTAGCACACATCCATCCCTGCCATCTCTGCATTCTGAGCAGATCCTGATACCTACCACAGCAAGACTGATCCACAGTCTCTGTCCGCCCAGGTGTTGTGTGTGTGTGTGTGTGTGTGTGTGTTTGTGTGTGAGTGTTTGTGTGTGAGTGTATGTGCGTATTGTGTATGTGTGTGTATGTGTGTGGTAGTGATGTGCGTGTTGTTTGTGTGTGTGTGTTTGTGTGTATGAGTGGTGGTGTATGTGAGAGTGTGTGTGTGTGTATGCGTGTGTAATGTGTGTGCCGCGCGCTCGCGCGTGCTTGTGTGTGATGTTGTGCCAATGTGGGTTGCTTGTGCGTGTGGGCGTGCGTGCGTGTTTTGTGTGTGTTGTTGTGTGTGTGCGCGCTCAGCACGTTGCTTGTTGTGTGTATGTGTGTCTGTGTGTCTGTGTGAGTGTGTTTGTGGTCTGTATGTGTGTGCTTGTTTCTCGGTGGTGCCATATGTACATGCGTGGAGTGAGTGCGTGCGTGCGTGCGTGTGTGCTTGTGTGTATGTGTGTGCGTGGTGTATGTGTGTGTGTGTATGTGTGTGTATGTGTGTGATTTATGTGTGTGTGTGAGTCTGTGTGTGTGCATGCATCTCGGTTCGCGGGCAATTGCCTGTTACGGAGCATGTGTCCTGGGGGGATTTGGCCTCTGGCCGGTGTCTGCAATGGGCAATGCAGGGCAAGCTTGGAGTGCGGGTGTCTGCACGGCATTTCCCCAGGAAAGACCTGCCTCCTCCCCCCATTCTTTGGCTTGGCAATATCGCAGCAGTCACGGGGAATATGATGCATGCATAAACGGGGGGAACAGTTAGTTGGAAACTTTGTGCCTTTTCCAGTTTTGCCGGGCAAAGATGCTTCGATCTGCCCCAAAGAGTTTGAACTAACAAAAAGCAATGGCTTGATGGATCTTCCCTGCGTGCCCCATTTTGACTTGCGTGTTTTCAATTATTTACTGAAATCGGCTGTTTAAACCAAAGCTAAGAGACATATATCAGCCATGATTACAACGTTTGCTTGTTTCAATCACTTTATTGCTTTCGGGGTGCTAATTCTTGTGAAATAACGTAGATGATAAGCTCTTCCAAATATTCCAAATCCCCTCTTTGTTTTCCTCACACTTGACCAACTCTGACAACATCAGTGGATACAAAACCAAGAATCCACCCTCGTTCAAATTGTACATGTCACTCTTTCCTCAAGGAAAAATTAATGAACAAAAAAGTGTGATTGAGAAGTTCGTGAGAGACTTGAGTGCGCATCAATTCCCGTGACGTCAAAGTCAGCCACGACACTGATCCTAGGTATACAAGCGGCCTTAAGGTAGTCGTTAGTTTCTCAATAAGTCATTCGAGCGAAGAAAGCGTGCTCATCTGTGTGGATTATCGCCAACTTTGCACAGTTTCAAACGTAAAGCTGGAATAAGCTGGTCTCAAGCTTACGGTTTTTGTTTGTTTCAGAATTTTTGTGTGTGCATTCTGTGTAGAAAGAAAGATTTGTCTTGTCAGTTTTGGAAGTATTGTATAAACACGATCAACAAGTTTGGATCCAGCTAGATGATGGATGTTACTGGATCTCAGTTTTAGTTCTTTTATGTTTTTTCGTTTCTTGACAATGATGTCGATAAGTTGACAGCCGAGACAAGGAATATAAAGAGGAAGATCATAGCGCGCGCGCACGAGAGAGAGAGAGAGAGAGAAGAGAGAGAGAGAGAGAGAGAGAGAGAGAGAGAGAGAGAGAGAGGACGAACACTAGCAAATTGACAACATAACTATACAGTCACTATAAATAGCTTTTAGGTCAAGTTCTATGGTGCTTGGTATTGTGAATGCGCTGCTGAAGCCTCTGCCCCTGCTGTTTGCTGGTGCCATCTTTGTTGCTGCGCTTCTCAACTGAAAATGGGGAAACAGTTACTTTACACAGAATAAACCTTCATATTGATGTGTACACGCCTTCACCACACGACTCCGGGCAATAGCAGCTGTTGCTATAAAGAAGATAACAGCTGTGTTATTGGCGCTTCGCTTCTCTCCGAGCGTGTAGCCTGACAATCCAGTTATCAGATGTTAAGTACTTTTCCTTCTTTCCATGCGATACATGTATGCTGCACACGGGAACCCTAGTTTTCCCAACCTCCTACATTGTGGATGGATAGTTATTGTTAGAGCAGGCAAACAGTAGTAGAAGGTCAAGGTCAAGGTGTCACATAACCTATGAGGTCGTAGGGGAGCAAGGCATCAGAGACATCAGCTTCTCCAGGGGCCAGCATATTGAGGGCGGAGCCCATCTCCTCTCCTCGCTGCTTTACCTTCCCTGACCCTAAAGAGCAGGTACCCATTACAGCTGGTGAAATGGGGAACTGTACTGAAAGCTAAGGCACGCAAACGGTCACCCATCCCCTTGGTAACCACGCTCGATGCTGCTTAACAATTGCTGGGGGAAAGCAGTGCTCTGGCCGCTGAGCTATCCCGACCTCGAAAGTAGAAAAAAACAAACAAGAAAAGGAGAAGTTTATGAGTGTTCATATTAATCATCCACAATATCACCTCAGATTCTACTTAGAGCAAAGCCAGACCAGGTCCTCAGAATTCAAGAAGGTGGTGATCCCGGTCCCTGTGACTTTGTAAAACCAAACGGTGGGAAATCTCTCTTGTTTCACGGCCATGTCTTGTCAAGGGGGAACAACAGTGCACTTCACGAGGAGCATTTGCCTGCTAACTGGTTGCAGCTGTCTTGGTAGACTGGTGTTTAACTCCTCTGACTGCCATGTCAATTTATCTTTAAGATGTCAAACACCTTGATGGTTGGTTCAAGTACAACTTAAGGCAGGGACACAAACAGCAACAGAAGACATCCAGAATATAGTGATGATATTATTTCCTTTCCTGTTCATTATTACCTTTATGCTTTCATTTCTGGACATGAAATAAGTTTCCATGTGCTTTTTTACACGTAGTCACCGTGTGTATGCAGATTTCTACAGTTTGTCATCCACCATCCGTTCCTACCGCAGACAATGGCCCACACTTCAGAAAAGCGGAACAGGTTTTCACGAGCACGCAAGATGTTCTACGTGGTTCGCACACGGGGCCTCAGTTAATAGTTTTCTTGAAGGATTTTTTTAGAGTCGGCACTGAAAGTTGGGGACCCGATTAGCTCAGTGGTCGGAGCACTCGCTTTCCCTCAGCCAAGTTAAGCAGCGTCGAGCGTGGTTACCACTTGATGAGTGACGGTTTGCTCGCCTTGGCTCAGTACAGTCCCCAGTTCACCCAGCTGTAAATGGGTACCTGTCCTTTAGGGTCAGAAGGGTAAAGCAGCGAGGGAGAGAAATAAGCGCCGCCCTCACTATGCTGGCCCCTAGAGAAGTGAGGTCTCTGACGCCTCTCTGGTCTACAACATTATTGGTTATGTGACACCTTTATATTTAGTCATGTTAACTTCATGTGAAAAGTTTCCCTTAAATGGGATTCGAACCCCAAGTTGGTATATCGCGAGCGCAACATGCACACGCTCTAACCACTAGGCTATCCATCCCCTCGCTAGGACTAGTACCTTTCGTGCAGTATGGTAAGACCTGAAACACTTGCTAGACAGAAGCTTCTTCCATGAAGACCCGCTGTCCAATTCTCCCCTTGTAAGGGTTTGGAACTATCGCTAGACACTGTGTTCACTCTTGTCTTTCTCCTTTCTCCCTTTTATCTCTGCAGTCTGCAAAATTGAGGCACACAATTCCAGTACGAAAGTTTCATCTCAAAGCTACTATCGTACCATAGACTTGACATGAGGACACTGACCTTGTCATAACACTGTCTTGGAAGGTAAGGTCTGACGCGTGCATATTCCCGTGGACAACACCACTGGGGTGTGAGGGAGGATGTCAAGGATGGTTAACGTGTGGCTGCATGCCAGTTGACGTGTTCACTCGCCCCGAAGATTGGTGATCGATCGATGTTAGTGTGATAGGAATCCTATCGAGGCTTGGTTGGCTCCGCGCAGTAAGGATCTGTGTCTATCTCTCTTTCTTCTCTCATACATTCAGACCGTTCTTCCTCAGTCATCCCTGGAGAGGGCGATGACCCTACAGCAGTTGTTGCCTTGTCTCAGGCTGGCTGTGGGCAGGTACAGGTACTTCGTCTTACGTTGGCTTTTTTTTTCATTTTAATTGTATTTTTTCCCTTTCCCTCTATTCATTGCTTCTTTCTTTTTTCCCCGTTTGTTATATCTCATAATGTCAGTCTTGTTTTCCGTTTGTTATATCTCACAATGTCAGTTTTTTATGGGTATCTGCATATGACTGTATCTTTTCTACCTTCCTTTTCCTTGTTTGGTCCTGTTTCCTCTCTTTTTTTCATAATCCCAGTCTTCTCTGAGTACTTACAGATACGTGTCCTTCCTTTCTTCTTCTTTCCTTCCTTCCTTCGTTCTTTCTTCCTTTTCGTATCATACTGTTAGCCTTTCTATGGGTACTTATAGACAGCTGTATTCTTTCGTTTTTTCTTTCTTTTTTGCCTCCTTTCTTTCTTTCTTTTCCTTTTGTTGTTGTTGTTGTTATATCTCACAATCTCAGCATTTCTATTGGCATTTGCAGTGGTTGTATCTTTTTTCTGTTTCTTTCTTTTTTTCCTTTCATCCTCCCTTTCTTTCTTTCGTAATATCAGCATTTCTCTGTGTACTTACAGACACGTGCCTTCTCTTCTTCTTTCCTTCCGTTCTTCCTTCCTTTTTTTTTATCCCAACATATCTTTTCTGTGGGCATCTATAGATAACCGTCTTCTGTCTGTTTCTTTCTTTCTGTCTGTTTCTTTCCTGCTTTCTGTCTTTACTTTTTCTTTCGTTTGCTGCTTGCTCGTTTGTTCGTTAGTTCTTTCTTCCCCGTGTTCTCGTTTTCTTGTGTGCTTTTGTTCGTTCCTTCCATTTTTCTTTCCTTTCTTTATTCTGTTTTCCACATCATGAAAGGGAGCGATGGCCTTTAGGTAGTTGTTGCATGTTGTCAGCCTTTTCTGTGAGTGTTCCTTACAACCACCTGTTCTTTCTTTTTTTTCTGTTTGACTGTCTGTCTTTTTTCTTTCTTTCTTTCTTTCTTTCTTCTTTCTTTTTTCTTTTCTTTCTTTCTTTCTTTCTATATTTCTTCCTTCCTTCCTTCCTTTCTTCCTTTCTTCCTCCCTTCCTTCCCTCCTCCTTCCTTCTTTCTTTCTTCCTTTCTCCTCCTTCCTTCCGTCCTTTTTTCTTTCTTTTTTTTTCTCTCTGCCCCCCCTCTCCCTCTCTCTTTCTCTCTCTCTCTTTCTCTCTCTCCCTCCCTCTCCCTTTTCTCTCTCTCTCTCTCTCCTCTTCTCTCTCCTCTCTCTCTCTCTCTCTCTCTCTCCTCCCTCTCTCTCTCTCTCTCTCTCTTCTCTCTCTCTCTCTCTCCCTCTCTCTCTCTCTCTCTCTCCCTCTCTCCCCCCCCTCTCTCTCTCTTTTCCTGTCTGTCTGTTTCACACACCACAGGAAGGCCCTATGACCCTGAAGCAGCTGTGTCATCGGTGTCCATCATTCTGTGGCAAGTAACAGATACCTCAGGAGGGCGGGATAGCCTAGTGGTTAGAACATTGCGCTCGCAATCTGACGACCCGAGTTCGATTCCCGTTCAAGCGGATATTTTCCCCTGGAGTTAACATCAGTGCAGACTCCACTCTCCCCAAAAGTCCTTCGGATGAGACTATAAACCGAGGTTTTGGTGCGATAAAAAAAACCCTAGAAAACACATAAGACAAAAAAAAAAAAACAAAAACCAACAAACCAAAACGTGACTCCCTCCCAAATAAGAAACGTACCTGCGGAACTCGTACACACAAAAATGCCGCGACACAAATCATGGCTCTCTCCGTGCGCTGTGTTTTAGTATACATTGTTGTCTTTGGCGTTTCTGTAGAAAATACCAACGAGATAAGCGGCTTTATGTTGTCGTGGAGTGACCTTTTCAAACTTCGAAACTCACAGCCTATTTTTATGTTTTTGTAAGATAAAGGAAAGAACATTCTTTAATAATCAAACTCTTTCAGCAACATGAGTTTATAGAGTGTTTGAATTTGAATTTGATCGACAGCACAAAACAACCGCATTGATAAATTCTCCATTAAGCATTTGTATCGGCTAGGAAAGCAAATGCTTTAACACACGCAAAACTTTCTAACTTCGGTTTTTTTTGAAAATGGAATTTTTCTTTTAAAAAAGCAATATATCTGAAAACAAACTAAAATCACTCTCTGGGTAATGTAATGCATCTACACAAGTTTCATTTATTCACCAGAAACGCCATTAACCGTTCACACAGTTATGCACGGAGTTTGCTCACGCTGACTTCTGGCCATGCACCACTTCAGGCGGTGTCACAATGGCAGACCCACATTCCGAAAAGGATAAACAGACTGGCAGAGCAGATGGACAACTCGAAGATAATCGCAAAAACTAGAAACAGAATTGACATGCCCGTCTTTTTCTATGCTAAAAAGGAATCGAATTGGAGAAAAGTTTCCGTCGTTCTTAAGCTTAAGGTTGTAGAATTTATTCATTGGTTTCTTCATTTGGATTGTCTTCTTTTCATATATACATTTTTTGGTATTTCTTCCCTTTTTTATGCAAATAATAAAGGTTATTCAGAGAATTGCACGAATCCCAATTAGAAACTTAGCAGGTAGGTAGACTGAGGACGGGATAGCTCAGTGGTCGGGGAAAAACTCGCTTTTTCCCCTGCTAGGTTAGAGAAGAATCGAAGCGTGTTCCAACTAGGAATGGGTGACCGTTGCGCGCCTTGTTTTTTCGTTCAGTCCACAGTTTACCCAGCTGTCATCTGGGTACCTGGGCCTCTTTAGGGTCAGGGAAGGGTATAGCAGCGAGGGAGAAGGAGATGGGTTGCCTCCTCAAGATGCTGGCCCTTGAGAGATGCTGAGGTCGATGATGCCTCGCTCCCCTAAGACCTCATAGGTTATGGGGACACGGTTCCATATCTTAATTAAAATACATCTGACCTACAAATGGCTGCTTTACTGGTTTGGGCAAGAATTACCAAGCAATAGAAAACGTTTTTGTTTAGTTTTGTGTTGATAATGCTTCTTGTTTATAGTTGTTTTTTATGCTACACATATTCTTGTTAGTTTTCTCCTCATTCTTCCTCTTTCACTTCTTCTTGTCTTCTTCTTCTTCTGCTTCTTCTTCTTCTTCTTTTCTTCTTTCTTCTCTTCTTATTCCTTCTTCTTCTTCGTATTCTTCGCAATTCTTTTCGTCTTTTTCTTCTTCTTCTTCTTCTTCTTTTCTTCTTTTCGCAATTCTTTCGTATTCGCAAATTCTTCTTTTTCTTCTTTCTTCTTCTTCTTCTTCTTCTTTCTTCTTCTTCTTCTTTCCTTCTTCTCTTCCTTCTTCTTCTTCCTTCTTCTTCTTCTTCTTCATTTTCTTATTCTTCTTTTCTTCTTCTTCTTCTTCTTCTTCTTTCTTTGCAAGTTTCTTCTTCTTCTTCTTCTTTTTTTTCTTCATCGTCTTCTTCTTCTTCTTCTTTGCAATTTTCTTGGCAATTCTGTCTTCTTCGCCATTCTTTCTTCTTCGCCATTCTTTTTCTTCGCAAATTTCTTCTTCTTCGCAACTTCGTCTTCCTTTTCTTCTTCTACGCTGTTTGGGGGCCATCACTCTGCAAAGCGACCATCATGTTGATCTTGTATAGTCATAATGCTTGACACAGGATTCTCCCGCCACCTGACAGATAAAAAAAGGCTAGAAACTGGTCTGTCGGTCTGTCTGTTCTCTGTGTCAACGATATGCCTCTTATAATTGTGTGGATCTATCAATCTAAACGAAAAGTATTTGCCCAACAAAATTACATGAAAAAAAGACAAGTGAACATGGATAGTGCACTGACGTAGATATCCAGGCAGAACTATGTCTCCCTTGTCCATCCATGAACACACGTCGACTTTGTTCTTTGTCTGTCTCAATGGACAGACAAAGAAACCCCCAAAGAACATGAGGATGAAGAGGAATGAGAGGGGAAGGGTGAAAAGAGGATATAGAAGAGGAAAGAAGAAGAAGAAGAAGAAGAGAAGAAGAAGAAAAAAGAGAGAAAAAGAAGGAGAAGAAGAAGAAAAGAAAAAAGAAAGGGAAGAAAGAAGAAGAAGAAAGAGAAGAAGAAAGAAGAAGAAGAAGAACAAGAACAGAAGAACAAGAAGGACCAAAAAGAACCAAGAAGAACAAGAAGAAGAATTGCAAAGAAGTAAGAAGAAGAATTGCAAAGAAGAAGAAGAAGAGAGAAAGAAAAGGAAGAAGAAGAAGAAGAAGAAGAATTGCCCAAAGAAGAAGAAGAATTGAAGAAGAAGAAGAAGGAGAAGGACAAGAAGATGAAGAAGGAGAAGGAAGAAGATGAAGTAGAAGAACAAGAAACAACAAGAGAAGATAGAAAGAGAAGATAGAAGATGAAGAAGAGAAGAAGATGAAAGAAAGGGGAGAATTGGGCAAAAAGTAGAAGAGAAGAAGATAGAAGAGAAGACAGAAGACAGACAGACAGGCAGGACAGCGACAGAGACAGAGGAGAGGCAGACAGGACAGACCGTCAGGCAGGCAGGGCTGGCAGGCAGGCAGGGGAGGCAGTACGGAAGACAGAGCGAGCGAGCGGAGAGAGAGAGTACGAGAGGAGAGATGGGTGAGAGGGGGATGATGATGGGGCGTGGAGATCGCTAGAGAGGATGGACGGAGAGATTTGAGAGGGAGAAGATGAGAGAGACGATGGGGACAAGGACAATGACAATTCTTTTATATTTCGAGGATACTGAAATAAGCACATTATGTGCTTTTTTTACATCCATCTCCCCGCCCGTTAGGGATACATCTTAATAATTAATACCCAAATCTTACTACAGTTTCACAATTTAAAAACATGGGGGAAATAACCTTTTCAAAACAGGCGCTACCCCCAACAACCCCCCCCTCCCAAAGAAGCAAATAAAAAATGAAAACCATAAATAACCCAACCCCCCACCCACCACCCCCAAAAAAAAAACCCTTACCAAAAAACAAACAAACAAACAAAAGAGAAAGAAAACAAAACCAACGAAGAAGATATAAAAAAAAGAGAGGAAAAAAAAAAACGACAAACTTCAACAACAAGAAAACAACAGAGCCGAAGGAAAATAACACAAACCAAAACTTAAATAAGTCATAAAGATAAACATCTTACACAATGTTCAAATGGATAACATATACTTGTTAACATAACTATAAAGATATTTGAATAGGGCACTCATTAAAAATTATGTACAGAGGCAAGTCCAATAAAGTACTGGAAGTTATAAAATATGGAATCACTTCATCCGGATTACACTATAACTATAACGCGAGACGATTTAAAAGGTGTGAAAGAGACAGAGAGACAGAGAGACAGGACGAGAGAAGGCGAGAGGAGAGAGAGAGAGAGAGAGATTGAGAGTGTAGAGGGAGGAGCGGAGAGGAGAGAGAGGAGTAGAGGGAGGGGAGTTTGACTAGAGAGAGAGAGATGAGAGAGAGAGAGGGCACGCGAGAGATGAGGAGAGAGAGAGATGATGGGGCGGGGAGAGAGAAGACGAGGGAGGAGAGCGGAGAGTGAGAGAGAGGGAGGGGAGGTGTGGGGAGGCAGACTCCCACTACCACTGATCTTGATTATCGGGTTCGTTTTGTCCGATTAAATTATGTCTGGGGAAAACAAAATAGAAAATGAAAAACAAAATGGAATGAAGTGGGTTGTGATGGGGAGGTTGGATACTATCTTAGAGTTTGAAAGGTGGGTGTGACATCGCATTGTGTAAACCAAATACTTGATAGACGAAGCAAAAATAAAAATTTATCCACGCAATTAGAGAAACAAATAACAGGAACATGTCTGTTTAAGTCAAAGTGTTGGAAAGTGGGTTTATTTACCAGACATTGGCACAAAGGGGAGGAAAAATTACCACACACACACACACACACAGAACAAGAGGGAAAAGGGAGGGAGGAAGATCGGGTTGTTGAGTGAGTGATTTAGTGAGTGTGTGTGTGTGTGTGGTAGTGTGTGTGTGTGTGATTCTTCTCTCTTCTTCACTTCTCTCTCTCTCTTCTCTCTCTCTCTCTCTCTTCTCTCTCGTCTATCTCCCTCGTCTCTCTCTCTTTCTGTTGTGTGTGTTTGTGGTGCGTGTGTGGGTTTGATTCTCTCTCTGTCTATCTCTTCTCTCTCTCTTCTCTATCCTCTCTCTTTTCTTCCCTTTTCTCTCTCTCTCTATCTACTCTCTTTCTCTCTCTCTCTGTGTCTCTCCTTGTGTTTGTTGTGTGTGGGGTGTGTGTGTGTGGTATGTTTGGTGAATGTGTGTTTGTGTGTTTGGTGCGTGTGCGTTGTTTGTGTCGTGTGTTCGTGCTGCGTGGTGCCTGTGTGTGTTGTGTGTATGTATTTCTGTTTGTGTGTTTTTTATTTCTACTGTTATTTATTTTATTCTTTTATATCGAGAATAATGGAATAAGGCCCTTCTGTGCTTTTTTTAAACCCAGTTCCCTGGTATACAAGGCTTTGTAAATCCCCCGTCATCTACTTTCCCACCTGCAACATAATGGCCTACTTTACGAAAAAGCGGAACAGGATTTAATGTTGTGCGCAAGATTGGTTTGAGTGCGTGCGCGCACGGGGGACCTCTGTGTATAGTCTCTCCGAAGGGCTTGGTCTTTTTGGGGGAGAGTAGGATTCTGCACTGATGTTAACTTTCAGGTGAAAATATCTCCCTTGTGGTGTGTGGGTGTGTGCGTGCGTTCTGCGTTATGTTGTGTGCGGTTTTGTGCTGTGGGTGTGTGTGTGTGTGTGTTGTGTTTTTGTGGGTTGTGTGTGTGGGTCGTTGCGTTGATGCGTGTGCGTGTGTGTGTGTTGTGTGGTGGAAGATGAATGCGCCCAGAAAAGAAATAGCTTACTTTGTCTTTGCTGTCAGAATATAGGTGTCGTAATCACGAGAGGAAAATTGGGAATCTTTATGCCCTGTGTCTTCATCACTCTCCACCATTGAGAAAAGTCAGTGTAGCCTTCACAAGGAGCAGCAACAAGGGACCATCTTAGACACACAAAACAGCAATAGTTTAAAATCACACATCAGCTTTAATGGACAAAGAAATTTAGGACTCAAAGGGAAAGAAGGAAGCGCAAAATTTTTCTTTGACAAAGAAATCGAAAATGACAATAACAAGATCTATGTTAAACTGCCAGCATTGCAGGAACATTGTAGAAGATTCTACGGTGTATGGGTCTGCAGGTTTAAGTAAGGGTAGGAACCAATTTCAAGAGAAAAATTAATTGGCTTCTTTGGCATTATGGTCAGGGCCAATAGTTCTGATGGTATCGGTCCTAGCAACGCAAAAAAAACAACCACCAGCAACACCAACAACACCACCACTACCAACAACAATAAAACAATTACAACCACAACACACAAAAACCGCAACAACAACAACAACCACAACAGCAGTATTTTCCGCCTGTACACTTGTTTGTATAGTGTGTCTCCACGTGCATTCGGTAGAAACATGCGCTCTTTGTTTAGGCATCCAAGAGTTCCAGAACTTTTTTGTGTGTAGGCGGGATGTTCTTACATAAAAATACTTAGCAAAGCAAAGGCAGACTATTCTTGTGGTGTGGTGACCTTTAAAAAACGGCATGAAATCAAGGAGGTTCCTAAGTTTGACCCGTTGATCCAACAATGATCCAGGCATTATACCAAGAATACAACAATGTAATTCTAAGAACAAGGATGATTGATAACAAAAAAAAAACAAGCCCAATCACCAGGGGAAAAAAAAGTAAAGTAATGTGACTCTGTAAACAATTGCAGATCCCTCTCAACACTTTTCTCCCACACCCCCCCCCACCCCTAATACATGCACTGCAGAATCTCGGTTTTTCACAGGAAAGAAGGTTTTTTTTGCAACTGGGACCACAATTTGCAGTGAGTTATTTACAGAGTGTGATGCACAATGGATTTGACCTCATGTTGCATCATGTGCTTGTCCATTATAATTAATGGATTGGAATTTATATTAGCAGGTAATTGTAATCCTCTGATCAAAATGCAGACTTTCAGTCCCAAATATAAGCCAAAAGAGGCCTACAAGATTCATATTATATTCGATAACACGACAAAGAATGACCACGTCACTGTTTTTATTATATATTAAATAAAAATCAGTTTTGTTTTTTATATAAAAAAGGTGTGTTCTCCAACTGAAGCATAAGGTTCCTTTGTCTGTGTGTTTGTTTATGGCTGCCTGTTTCGTGTCTGTTCGTAATTTTTTCTATTTTATGCAAATAGTTATAAGGGGAAAGATATTCAGTGATACTTGAAATATTTCGCAACAGATGATGTGTAGGTATGTGTGTGTGTGTGTGTGTGTGTGTCGTTGTGTGTCGTGTGTGTGTGTTAGTGTGTGTGGGTGTGTTGTGGGCAATTAAGATGTCTGTAAACACAAATACTGGTCACTCTTGGGGTTGTTGTTTTTTTATGTTGTTGTTGCTTGCTGTTTCTATTGTTGTTTGGTGTTGTTCGGGTTCTTTCCTCTTCTTCTTCTTCTTCCCTCCTCCTTTCCTCCTCCCCCCCTCATCCTCTTCTTATTTCTTCTTCTTCTTCTTCTTCTTCTTCTTTTCTTCCTTCTTCTTCTCTTTCCCTCTCATGTATTTATGGTTTCAAATTTCTTTTGCATGTTTGTACTTTTCTTTCCTCTCTTCTTTACTTTTTATTTCGTGCTTTTAGTCTGTGAAGTCTGCATCGAACTAATCTGTTATTTAGATCTCTCCCCACCCCACTCCACCCCCATGGGGAGGCCGGGACTTTCACTATAAATAGCATCCACACCTTCTGGACCATTCGTCTAGGAATTCCCCCTTTTCATTCCCTGTCTTAGTTTTCTGCCTGGTTCCTGTTTCTTCTTATGCCCCCTCTGGACTTGTCTTGTTTCTCTCTCTCGGTCCTTCACCTGCGATTTTTATCCAGGATAAAAAACACTAACAACTTAAAACTATAGCGTTCTCGCCCAGGGCCAAAGTTGAATGTCCTGGGCATCCCTGTTGTCTGCGGCTCTTAACGGCAGCCGTGGACGCATTTTTGCGCTTTGACAGACAACAAAAAGTCGCTGTCTCGGCCTTCGAACGAAAGACCCGTCTTTAGTGTAGACCAGAAATTTCGCCTTTCTTAGGAAAGAATGTCATCCTGCGTTCCTGAGCAGCGGCCTGTCTGGGTTGCTGATTAATGCAATAAACAAACAAACATCACCCTACCCCACCCCCAGTCCTCGAAAAATAAAAAAGAAAGCAAATTGCTTGAGGGTCATGTAGTATTTTATATAAAGTGCTAATCGGGGCAAAAATGGTGGATTTTTTACTGATTTTGTTTTGAAGTTTGGAAACAAAATACATTGGTGTGCTTGTTTTCTGGGATTGAAGACGTGGGACGATATACCAGATAGTCACGAGAAAGTTGGATATGATAATCTAAATGAGGATTTGATTGTGTTCTTACAGCGTTGACCCCCGCGACATGCCATTCATTGCGAGTTAGAAGTAGCGACGGACAAAGGAGGCTGCTTGCTAGTGGCGCCATGCTTGGGGGAGGTTGAATGCCTGTTTATGCATCTTCGAACAGGGGGATCTTTTTTTAGTTTCTCTTCTTCAGCTGCATTCCGTCATATTTCTTTGGTCCGTTCGAGAGGGGTGTGTTGGGTGTACGTGTTATCTTCTGGTTATGTAGGAGTTTGCTCTACAGTGTTTGCTGAAAAAAAAATTCAACATAACAAAATTTTGCGTAAATTCACAAAAGTTTTGGGAGGCAGAAATTATGTCTCTCACAATCAAGTGTTTATTTTGTGTGGATGCCTTAGTACCGTGCGGTATAAATTATGTGAAGTCTAGGAAGAAGAAACAAAAAAAAACAGAAAGGAACTAATGGCCAAATCTCTAAAACTGGAGGTGTTGCCTAAGTATTCTTCTACCTCCACCCCCCACCCCCCCCTTCCCAATCTCAACACCTCGGATCCATGCCTTTTTCTCCAGCGTCCTCTTACGGTGCAGGTTCCAATCTCCTCCCTTGCCGTTCTTAAGATCGTGACGGCTTTTTCCTGTGTTTCTCCCAGTGGCTTTTGGGAGGGAAACTTAGTGGGGAGAGGAAAGAGGACCCGAGCAGGGATGGTTGTGGGGGGGCTGTGGGGGTGGGGATGGGGTGGCTTGGGGGGGGATTGTAGTGCGGAGGGGTGTGTGGGTGTGTGTTAACGATATAGGAAAAATATAGAAAGTGTTCGGGTTTTAAGAAAACAAAAAGAAATCTTGTTTGGGGAGTAAGGAACGAGTGTTTCTCTTATCTTTGTGTGACGTGTGAGTCTGTGACGTCGTGGTGTTTTGTGTGTGTGTGTGTGTGTGTGAGTTTGTGTCGTGAGGTGTGTGAGGGTGTGTGTGTGTGTGTGTGTGTTGTGGATGTGAGGCGCGCGATCTGTTTGTGTTTGGTGTGGCGTTGTGGGTGTGGGTGTTGTCTTGAGGATGTGTGTGTGTGTGAGTGTTTGTAGGGTGATGTGCGCCCGCACCTCTGTGTTTTGTTGTTGCGTGTGTGTATATGTCTGTATGTGTGTGGTCGTGGGTGAGTACTTTGTTTTGTTTTTGTTTTTTTTACTTGATTTATTTTTGAGCATGATTTATATTTCAGATTATAGGCAGGGTAAATGAAGCTAATTCATTCTCTGATTTATCCACGTTTATTCATGTCTTTGTTCATTCCTGGACTCATTTTTATTTGTCCGTTCTTTCCATTTCTATAAGGTCTCTTTCTTGTAGTTGTCACAAAGCAAAAAATGACCAGAAATTACAAATCACTGTTTTTTTCAGATTTATTTTTCTTCCAAATTATGGAGTGTGTTGCTTTCTTGTTGTTTCTTTAAATCTCCGCTTCTCACTTGTTGATAGCAGGGCAGAAAATGACCAGAAAAACCAAAAACGCTGTTTTCAGAAGGGATTTTTCTTCAGCTGTGTTGTGGTCTTTCTGTGTTGTTATTGGTCTTCTTCCTCAGTTGTCACAAAACAAAAAACTAATCAGAAATTACAAAACGTTGTTTTCAGATACTTATTTTTTCTTCAAATTGATGAGCAGTAGTGTTGTGATGCTGTCAGGCTTCGTGTGTGAAATGAAAGCCTCCATTCCTGTGACAGCGCTATTGTGATCAGGTTTCAAAGACAGTGTTTCACTCTGCGGGGGATTGCTTTCCGCTGTTGGTCTTCGGAATTATTCTCCCTGCCAGTTATACACACAGCAACACACACAAACACACACCACGCAAGCACGACAGAAAGGGGTGGGGGGGGGGACGCACGGACACACACATACGCACACACGCACAACACACCAACACCCACATATTTTGTCTGGTAATCCTTTCTTGTGTTATTGACATTAAATCAAAGAAGGATCCACACACACACGCAAAACACTGAACACACACACACTCAAACACACACGCAAAACCCACACACACACACACGACACTCTCACACAACAAAAACACACACCCACACACATTACTATAACACAAATCACACACACCTAAACATACACTAATAGTCATATAATTGTGTTCTCTACTTTTCAGGAACAGATCTCTTAAAAGCTAATATACTTATGCCCTCCCCTCCCTAAACACAGACACACCCACTGACACACACACACGCCCCGCACACGCACACACACGCACACGCACACACACACCACACACAACACTCGCACACACGACGGGGATCGAGGATAGTCTAGTGGTCCAGTACATTGCGCTCGCAATCTGACGACCCGGGTTCGATTCCCGTTCAAGGGGTATTTTCCCTGGAGGGAACATCAGTGCCGACTCCACTTCCAAAGTCCTTCGGAATGAGACTGTAAAACCAAGGCCGTGTTGCGAACGCAAGCAGAACATCTTGCGCCCACGGTTAAATCTGTTCCGCTTTTTGTAAGAGTAGGACTGTGTGTGCCGTGGAAACAGATGACAGAATTTATAAAACCACATTACAACGGTGGACTGGATAGTAAAAAGACATAGTGCTTATTCCATTATTCCTCGATATAAAAGAATTTTTAAAAAAATAACAAAAAAAATATACACACATGGGCTGGGAGGACTGCAGGCAGCCTCTGTAACTGTTCATCTGATATCAGACAGATGACGACAGACCGAAAAGGACCGCCACTCGTTGTTGTTGGCGGACACACCACCTGGCCATCATCAGGACAGTGATGTCTGAAAGGGACGCCAACTTGTGGCGACACACACCCTGCGTCATCAGGAGATGAGACAGAAAGGAGGGCCACTTGTAGGCTAGCGACCACACCTGATTCATCAGCTACCCTCACTGCCACTGCGGTTCCCGCCCAGTCGTGTGTGTGTGTGTGTGTTGTCTGTGTGGTGTGGGTGTGGTGTGGATGTGTGTTGTGTAGTTGTATGTGTGTTGGTGTGTGTTGCTGTGTTGTGTGTGTATTGTGTGTGTGCATGTAGTGTGTTGCTTGTTGTGGTAGTTGTGGGTGTGTAGGGGGTGTGTGTGTGTGTGTGGTTGTTCACTGTCGTGTGTGTTTGTGTGTGTGTTTGTGTGAGTGTGTGCGTCGCGATTAATGTCATTGTTGCGGGATCGTGTGTGTGTGTGTGTGTGTGTATTGTGTGTATTGTAGTTGTGTTGTGTGTGTGGGGTGTATGGTAGTGTGTGTGTGTGTGCTGTGAGTGTGTTTGTGTCGTGTGTGCGTGTGTGTGTGTGTTGTGTTGTGTTGTGTGGGGTTTGTGTGGTTGTGCGAGTGTGTGTGTGTGTGTTTGTGATTGGGGCTTATGTGTGTGGGTGTTGTTGTGTGTGTGTTCGTTTGGTGTTGTGAGTGTGGTATGTGTTTGTGGGTGTATGTCTATGTGTGTGTGTGTGTGTTTTGTAGTGTGTTGTGTGTGTGTTGGGTGTGTGTGTATTTTGTAGTGTGTGTGTGTATTGTAGTGTTTGGTTGTGTAGTGTGTGTGTGTGTGTATGTTATTGTGTGGTGTGTCTGTGGTGTGTGTGTGTGTGTAGTGCGGCTTTGTGTGGTGCGTGTATTGTAGTGTGTTTGTTGTGTGTATTGTAGTGTGTGTGTAGTTTGTGTGTGTGTGTGTATGTGTGTGGTGTGCTGTGTTTGTGGGTGTGTGTGTGTTCTGTATTGTAGGGTGGTTGTTGGTGTGGTGTGTGCGTTGCGTGTGGTGTGCTGTTGAGTTGCGTGCGTGTTGTGCTGTGTTGTGCGTGTTTTTTATGGTGTTGTGGCTTCTTGTGATGGTCGTGTAGTGTTGTTTTTTATCACACTGCTTTCAAAACACACATGGACAATGGGGACATATTTAGCAGGGAGAGGTGTGTTGCAAGCCTATTAAACACAGTGATTTACATTTGTGGTGTAAAGAAAGCTTGTCATCTTTTGTTTCTGGTGTTTACCTATTCGCTCGCTTCTTTTGATATTTGATGATGTATTGTTTCTGCTGAAGTGTTGCATGGTTCTCCACATTTTTCGTTCAATATTTTTGCCAGGCATCAAATTGACTGGAAGCGGCTGACGTGATGATGATCTAATCGGCGTGTGACTGTTACGATAGAGGATTGATGATGTTGATGTTGTTACTGGTTTTAGTTTTTTTTCTGTTCGGTTCTTGTTTATCTAAGAAACATATTTTAGAGGCTAGATGACATCAAGGGAGATGCAAAAACTGGGTGTTATTTATATTATATATAATATATATATATATATATATATATATATATATATATTATATATAGATACATATTATATATTCGTTGAGTGTAATGGCTAAGTCTTGCGTGTTAAAAAATACCCGAAAAAAGCACTGTTACATTTATATTTATACTAAATTAATATAACATACAAAAATTTCTCGCAGCCAAGCTAAAATACAGTACAACAGAGCATAGTATGAACCCATACTGGCCATTTGCCCATCGGCAGACAACACACACAACACACGCGCGCGCGCGCGCGCCGCCGCGCACCATACTCACTACACACGCACAACACGCATTACAAACATGTACGGCTCGCGCACAAACACAACAACAGATTATTTATATATACAGACATACAAACTAATACAGTACATACATACTTACAAGGACATAAATTACAGACGCAACACACGCACGCAACTCCCTCTCTCTCCTCCACGGTAATTATGGGACATAGTTTAGTTATCCCAGTTTCCCAGCGGAGGAGCCGGACGGGCGCTCTCAAATAAAGAGGTGAGTGAATGAATGAAAGCCTGCTGTTCTGGCTGTCTGGGCGCACAGTTCCGTCTGCTGGGCACGCAGATAACCTCCCTTTCTCTTTTAACTCTGGCCGAGTCCGTTGGGTCTCGGATTCGGCCGAAAACAACCACAGAAGAAGATCACAAATATGGTATAGTGGCGACGACTCCAAACACAACAGATGTAGGATATTTCTTGTCATCAAGAAGTGGATGAAATAGTGTCCATTCAGCTGTACCCAATATCAAAAAGATGATATCCATGCGTTTGTGTGTCGCAGCAAAACCACAAAACATGAACATCATACAAGTCAATGCACCAACATCGACTACGATAGATGAAGCAATCGAGTGTTTCTAACGTGATTTGGAGAGCGCCATCAAATCAAACTACAAAGAAAGGACTTTCTTCGTGATCCTGGGGACTGGCATGCCAAGATCGGACCTGACGTTATACCAATGGCCAAGGGACCGTAGGCCGTTTTGGCGTTCTACCCGTGGACCGGAACGACGAAACCAATGCTAGAGGTCTCAGACTTTTGTAAATCGCAAGCAGCCACAATCTTACTGTCGCCAACACCCTTATACCCCCACAAGTATTCAAGAAGAACGACGTGGGCACTCACCAAATGGAAGAACACATAACCAGATTGATACATCTTGGCCCCGAACGTACCGAACGATTTTAAGTCGAGCCTCAACAAAGCCCAGGAAGAACTTTCCCTGGGCCTGATATTCCGTGAACCCCGACATGGTACTCATGACCCTTACAGTTCAAGCTTGAAGTCCAAAGAACCAGAGAGAAATCACCGTTTGCGGTTAACATGTAAAAGTGAAGGACCCCGGAAAGGCGCTGAAATCTTTAATGCTCGAGACAGGGGGCAGATTTTGCAGCATTGAATTCCTCCAAGATGACAATCCAACAACCTCACTCGAGACCTTCAGAGACCAATCAGGAGACAGCGCTGGAATCACTTGGGAAAGAGGAGGAAAAAAGAAACCAACCGGGGGGTTACCAACGATATCCTGGACTGTGCGACCAACGTAGGGGAGCTTATGCAGAGAAGAACAATAAACCCAGAAAACGGCCCGCAAGAGTATCAAGCCACCGACCTAAAACTTTAGGACGCTCCCACAACGACTCCTGAAAGAGTTTATTAATACCGGGAGGAGAAGTCTAGGTGTGATGGAAGCAAAAGGACCACAGTAATGGTAAAAACACGGTCCAACCCTTAGCGTGTTCTGTGGCCGTTTGGTCTTGGCCACTTAGCGTTCGTCCACTGGACATCTTCTGTGTTGTCCCTTTGGGCAACATCAGTTTATGGACATGAGGGGCAGCACAATCTCGGTCTGTGGGGAGCTTGACCAATGGTGAAGGCCAGGATCTGCAGTGTCGGTATCACCAGTATGGAAAATATTTGAAGGTAGCCATATTCTGCCTGTGGGCTAAAAACAGGCAGGTCTCAGGCATTGTCAGCATAATCCAGGTATAGGTTGCAAAAGGCAGAAGTAGCCGCATCTGTCTGCGGGCTGGGGCAAGCAAGTATCTGGCATTGCTAGCGTCATGCTTCTGTCATTGTCTTTTTCTACTTTACTGGCACTGTGACAAGAAACAAAATACCCCTCAAGATATAGACACTCAACCCCCTTATTCATCCTTATACACACACACACATACACAACACACACCACACACACATACACACACACACCACACTACACACCACCACACACACAAACACACACCACCACGCACTCACACACACACACACACACACACACATACACAACAAAACACACACAAACACACACACAACACACTCTCTCACCACACACACACACAGCACTCACAACACACACACACACACACACACACCCACACATAAACACACAACACACACATCACACACACACACACACACTCAAACACACACCACCACCACACACACACACACACACACATACACACACACACACACACACACACACTAAACGCACTCACACACCAACACACACACACACACACTTACACACACCACACAAAACACCACACACACACACTCAACACACACACACACACACACACACACCACACACACATACACCCACACACACACAACCACCACACACACACCCCACACACGCACTCACACACACACCACACACACACACACGCACTCACACACAACACACACACACACACACACACACACACACACACACCCACGACACAACACACACAGAGCCAGGACGTTAGGTTTTTGGGGAGATGATTTTTGAGACTATGTCTATGGAAGACAGAGAAGAGGAGATGGTGAGAGAGAGGAGGAGAGAGAGAGAGAGGAGGGGGGTTGAGGGATGAGAGGAGGGGGGTGTTAGAGAGAGAGAGAGGGGGTGGGAGAGGGGAAAGAGAGATAGCGGCGGATGAGAGAGGAAAGAGAGAGAGAGGAGGATAGAGAGAGGAAGAGAGGAAAAAGAGAGAGAGAAAACAAAGAGAGACAGAGGCAGGAGACACAGAGAGCGTCTAGAGTATGGTCAATTTCGATTCTGGATTTTTTGTTGACCTTAAATCTAGTTGACAAAAAAACCTGGATGCAAAATAAAGGGATATATTAATATTAATAATAATAAATATGACGATAATAATAATAATAATAATATTGGTTATGGTAGGTGTTTTTATAGCAAAGAAGGGGGTGGGGCTAGGGTGGTGGGGGGTGTAAGCTGTTGTCGTCAGGGTTTATCGACTGTAAAAAAAAACGAAGGGACCCCTCAAAACATCACAAACAGAACAGTCAGTGTGACCTTGGAAAGCGGGCCAACAAACATTCGAACAGCGAAGATGAATGGTTGTTGCACAATCAATATGTTCATGCGAGAGTGTGATGTGTGTTGTGTGTGTTTGTGTTTGTGTGTATGTGTGAGTGTTGTGGTGTGTATGGTGCGTGTGTGTGTGTGTGTGGTGTGTTGGAGTGTGTGACTATATCGTAAACAAATGTAACGCATCTTTGTGAAGCAGGTATGGGTGTGTTGCTAAAACAAAAAAACCACAAGAAATTAGAAAAAAAAAACCGACTTAAAGCGGACTCTTGGCACTCACCACATCTAAGAAAAGCTGTTATTGGGCCAAAGAGCCTTTGTAAATGAAAACATTCCTCACAAAAAAAACATTGGTTTAAACATTAGGTGTGTGTGAATTTTTTTCGGACAAGAAAAGAGTAGGCCATTGTGTGCCGGGGGGAACGGATAATTACACCAATTTACAAAACTGCATACACACGGGGACAAGATGGTGGGGAAAATAGCATGTGAGGTGGCTTTGCCATTTATTCTGAATAACAAAAAACGAAGAAAATAAGGAAAAATAATGATAATAACATCGGCATCGACACAAAACACCCACAACAGAAACAGCTTTATGGACAACACTAAAGCAACACAACACTGAGGCAACGCATAGTGGCAGTAAGAAAATTTTCCCCCCAATACCAGAAAACAGTGCGAGGAACGAAATAAAATAAAAACTAGCTTTTAAAATAAATAAAGAAAACTATCTAGCTTTTCACTAGTAAAACAGCGCAGTTGACCACGTTTTGTTTTAGTCTTGCTTTGCAATTCTTCAAAGTTGTGTGTGGGTGTGTATGTGTGGGTGCATAGTGTGTGTGTGTATGGGTTCGTGTGTCATATGTGTGTGGCTGGTGTGGGCGTGTGTGTGTGTTGTGTGTGCGTGTGTGGATTGCATTCTGTATATCACAGAACGTGGGGAAGATGATCCCACAAAAGCATATCGTTGGCAAAGGTCCGAGCAAAGTGTCCTGTTTTTTTAACTCGATCTTGCGACACATAACCATCAACAACAACTACAACAACGTATTTACAGGTGTGCTGTTTGTTTTGTGAGGGTTAGTCCCCCATTTTTCCACATATAGAAATCATGGCTCTCTCCGTGCGCTGTGTTTTAGTATACATTGTTGTCTTTGGCGTTTCTGTAGAAAATACCAACGAGATAAGCGGCTTTATGTTGTCGTGGAGTGACCTTTTCAAACTTCGAAACTCACAGCCTATTTTTATGTTTTTGTAAGATAAAGGAAAGAACATTCTTTAATAATCAAACTCTTTCAGCAACATGAGTTTATAGAGTGTTTGAATTTGAATTTGATCGACAGCACAAAACAACCGCATTGATAAATTCTCCATTAAGCATTTGTATCGGCTAGGAAAGCAAATGCTTTAACACACGCAAAACTTTCTAACTTCGGTTTTTTTTGAAAATGGAATTTTTCTTTTAAAAAAGCAATATATCTGAAAACAAACTAAAATCACTCTCTGGGTAATGTAATGCATCTACACAAGTTTCATTTATTCACCAGAAACGCCATTAACCGTTCACACAGTTATGCACGGAGTTTGCTCACGCTGACTTCTGGCCATGCACCACTTCAGGCGGTGTCACAATGGCAGACCCACATTCCGAAAAGGATAAACAGACTGGCAGAGCAGATGGACAACTCGAAGATAATCGCAAAAACTAGAAACAGAATTGACATGCCCGTCTTTTTCTATGCTAAAAAGGAATCGAATTGGAGAAAAGTTTCCGTCGTTCTTAAGCTTAAGGTTGTAGAATTTATTCATTGGTTTCTTCATTTGGATTGTCTTCTTTTCATATATACATTTTTTGGTATTTCTTCCCTTTTTTATGCAAATAATAAAGGTTATTCAGAGAATTGCACGAATCCCAATTAGAAACTTAGCAGGTAGGTAGACTGAGGACGGGATAGCTCAGTGGTCGGGGAAAAACTCGCTTTTTCCCCTGCTAGGTTAGAGAAGAATCGAAGCGTGTTCCAACTAGGAATGGGTGACCGTTGCGCGCCTTGTTTTTTCGTTCAGTCCACAGTTTACCCAGCTGTCATCTGGGTACCTGGGCCTCTTTAGGGTCAGGGAAGGGTATAGCAGCGAGGGAGAAGGAGATGGGTTGCCTCCTCAAGATGCTGGCCCTTGAGAGATGCTGAGGTCGATGATGCCTCGCTCCCCTAAGACCTCATAGGTTATGGGGACACGGTTCCATATCTTAATTAAAATACATCTGACCTACAAATGGCTGCTTTACTGGTTTGGGCAAGAATTACCAAGCAATAGAAAACGTTTTTGTTTAGTTTTGTGTTGATAATGCTTCTTGTTTATAGTTGTTTTTTATGCTACACATATTCTTGTTAGTTTTCTCCTCATTCTTCCTCTTTCACTTCTTCTTGTCTTCTTCTTCTTCTGCTTCTTCTTCTTCTTCTTTTCTTCTTTCTTCTCTTCTTATTCCTTCTTCTTCTTCGTATTCTTCGCAATTCTTTTCGTCTTTTTCTTCTTCTTCTTCTTCTTCTTTTCTTCTTTTCGCAATTCTTTCGTATTCGCAAATTCTTCTTTTTCTTCTTTCTTCTTCTTCTTCTTCTTCTTTCTTCTTCTTCTTCTTTCCTTCTTCTCTTCCTTCTTCTTCTTCCTTCTTCTTCTTCTTCTTCATTTTCTTATTCTTCTTTTCTTCTTCTTCTTCTTCTTCTTCTTTCTTTGCAAGTTTCTTCTTCTTCTTCTTCTTTTTTTTCTTCATCGTCTTCTTCTTCTTCTTCTTTGCAATTTTCTTGGCAATTCTGTCTTCTTCGCCATTCTTTCTTCTTCGCCATTCTTTTTCTTCGCAAATTTCTTCTTCTTCGCAACTTCGTCTTCCTTTTCTTCTTCTACGCTGTTTGGGGGCCATCACTCTGCAAAGCGACCATCATGTTGATCTTGTATAGTCATAATGCTTGACACAGGATTCTCCCGCCACCTGACAGATAAAAAAAGGCTAAAGAAAACTGGTTCTGTCGGTCTGTCTGTTCTCTTGTGTCAAAACGATATGCCTCGTATAATTGTTGTGGATCTATCAATCTAAACGAAAAGTATTTGCCCAACAAAATTACATGAAAAAAAGACAAGTGAACATGGATAGTGCACTGACGTAGATATCCAGGCAGAACTATGTCTCCCTTGTCCATCCATGAACACACGTTCGACTTTGTTCTTTGTCTGTTCAATGGGACAGACAAAAGAAACCCCCAGAAGAACATGAGGATGAAGAGGAATGAGAGGGGAAGGGTTGAAAAGAGGATATAGAAGAGGAAAGAAGAAGAAGAAGAAGAAGAGAAGAAGAAGAAAAAAGAGAGAAAAAGAAGGAGAAGAAGAAGAAAAGAAAAAAGAAAGGGAAGAAAGAAGAAGAAGAAAGAGAAGAAGAAAGAAGAAGAAGAAGAACAAGAACAGAAGAACAAGAAGGACCAAAAAGAACCAAGAAGAACAAGAAGAAGAATTGCAAAGAAGTAAGAAGAAGAATTGCAAAGAAGAAGAAGAAGAGAGAAAGAAAAGGAAGAAGAAGAAGAAGAAGAAGAATTGCCCAAAGAAGAAGAAGAATTGAAGAAGAAGAAGAAGGAGAAGGACAAGAAGATGAAGAAGGAGAAGGAAGAAGATGAAGTAGAAGAACAAGAAACAACAAGAGAAGATAGAAAGAGAAGATAGAAGATGAAGAAGAGAAGAAGATGAAAGAAAGGGGAGAATTGGGCAAAAAGTAGAAGAGAAGAAGATAGAAGAGAAGACAGAAGACAGACAGACAGGCAGGACAGCGACAGAGACAGAGGAGAGGCAGACAGGACAGACCGTCAGGCAGGCAGGGCTGGCAGGCAGGCAGGGGAGGCAGTACGGAAGACAGAGCGAGCGAGCGGAGAGAGAGAGTACGAGAGGAGAGATGGGTGAGAGGGGGATGATGATGGGGCGTGGAGATCGCTAGAGAGGATGGACGGAGAGATTTGAGAGGGAGAAGATGAGAGAGACGATGGGGACAAGGACAATGACAATTCTTTTATATTTCGAGGATACTGAAATAAGCACATTATGTGCTTTTTTTACATCCATCTCCCCGCCCGTTAGGGATACATCTTAATAATTAATACCCAAATCTTACTACAGTTTCACAATTTAAAAACATGGGGGAAATAACCTTTTCAAAACAGGCGCTACCCCCAACAACCCCCCCCTCCCAAAGAAGCAAATAAAAAATGAAAACCATAAATAACCCAACCCCCCACCCACCACCCCCAAAAAAAAAACCCTTACCAAAAAACAAACAAACAAACAAAAGAGAAAGAAAACAAAACCAACGAAGAAGATATAAAAAAAAGAGAGGAAAAAAAAAAACGACAAACTTCAACAACAAGAAAACAACAGAGCCGAAGGAAAATAACACAAACCAAAACTTAAATAAGTCATAAAGATAAACATCTTACACAATGTTCAAATGGATAACATATACTTGTTAACATAACTATAAAGATATTTGAATAGGGCACTCATTAAAAATTATGTACAGAGGCAAGTCCAATAAAGTACTGGAAGTTATAAAATATGGAATCACTTCATCCGGATTACACTATAACTATAACGCGAGACGATTTAAAAGGTGTGAAAGAGACAGAGAGACAGAGAGACAGGACGAGAGAAGGCGAGAGGAGAGAGAGAGAGAGAGAGATTGAGAGTGTAGAGGGAGGAGCGGAGAGGAGAGAGAGGAGTAGAGGGAGGGGAGTTTGACTAGAGAGAGAGAGATGAGAGAGAGAGAGGGCACGCGAGAGATGAGGAGAGAGAGAGATGATGGGGCGGGGAGAGAGAAGACGAGGGAGGAGAGCGGAGAGTGAGAGAGAGGGAGGGGAGGTGTGGGGAGGCAGACTCCCACTACCACTGATCTTGATTATCGGGTTCGTTTTGTCCGATTAAATTATGTCTGGGGAAAACAAAATAGAAAATGAAAAACAAAATGGAATGAAGTGGGTTGTGATGGGGAGGTTGGATACTATCTTAGAGTTTGAAAGGTGGGTGTGACATCGCATTGTGTAAACCAAATACTTGATAGACGAAGCAAAAATAAAAATTTATCCACGCAATTAGAGAAACAAATAACAGGAACATGTCTGTTTAAGTCAAAGTGTTGGAAAGTGGGTTTATTTACCAGACATTGGCACAAAGGGGAGGAAAAATTACCACACACACACACACACACAGAACAAGAGGGAAAAGGGAGGGAGGAAGATCGGGTTGTTGAGTGAGTGATTTAGTGAGTGTGTGTGTGTGTGTGGTAGTGTGTGTGTGTGTGATTCTTCTCTCTTCTTCACTTCTCTCTCTCTCTTCTCTCTCTCTCTCTCTCTTCTCTCTCGTCTATCTCCCTCGTCTCTCTCTCTTTCTGTTGTGTGTGTTTGTGGTGCGTGTGTGGGTTTGATTCTCTCTCTGTCTATCTCTTCTCTCTCTCTTCTCTATCCTCTCTCTTTTCTTCCCTTTTCTCTCTCTCTCTATCTACTCTCTTTCTCTCTCTCTCTGTGTCTCTCCTTGTGTTTGTTGTGTGTGGGGTGTGTGTGTGTGGTATGTTTGGTGAATGTGTGTTTGTGTGTTTGGTGCGTGTGCGTTGTTTGTGTCGTGTGTTCGTGCTGCGTGGTGCCTGTGTGTGTTGTGTGTATGTATTTCTGTTTGTGTGTTTTTTATTTCTACTGTTATTTATTTTATTCTTTTATATCGAGAATAATGGAATAAGGCCCTTCTGTGCTTTTTTTAAACCCAGTTCCCTGGTATACAAGGCTTTGTAAATCCCCCGTCATCTACTTTCCCACCTGCAACATAATGGCCTACTTTACGAAAAAGCGGAACAGGATTTAATGTTGTGCGCAAGATTGGTTTGAGTGCGTGCGCGCACGGGGGACCTCTGTGTATAGTCTCTCCGAAGGGCTTGGTCTTTTTGGGGGAGAGTAGGATTCTGCACTGATGTTAACTTTCAGGTGAAAATATCTCCCTTGTGGTGTGTGGGTGTGTGCGTGCGTTCTGCGTTATGTTGTGTGCGGTTTTGTGCTGTGGGTGTGTGTGTGTGTGTGTTGTGTTTTTGTGGGTTGTGTGTGTGGGTCGTTGCGTTGATGCGTGTGCGTGTGTGTGTGTTGTGTGGTGGAAGATGAATGCGCCCAGAAAAGAAATAGCTTACTTTGTCTTTGCTGTCAGAATATAGGTGTCGTAATCACGAGAGGAAAATTGGGAATCTTTATGCCCTGTGTCTTCATCACTCTCCACCATTGAGAAAAGTCAGTGTAGCCTTCACAAGGAGCAGCAACAAGGGACCATCTTAGACACACAAAACAGCAATAGTTTAAAATCACACATCAGCTTTAATGGACAAAGAAATTTAGGACTCAAAGGGAAAGAAGGAAGCGCAAAATTTTTCTTTGACAAAGAAATCGAAAATGACAATAACAAGATCTATGTTAAACTGCCAGCATTGCAGGAACATTGTAGAAGATTCTACGGTGTATGGGTCTGCAGGTTTAAGTAAGGGTAGGAACCAATTTCAAGAGAAAAATTAATTGGCTTCTTTGGCATTATGGTCAGGGCCAATAGTTCTGATGGTATCGGTCCTAGCAACGCAAAAAAAACAACCACCAGCAACACCAACAACACCACCACTACCAACAACAATAAAACAATTACAACCACAACACACAAAAACCGCAACAACAACAACAACCACAACAGCAGTATTTTCCGCCTGTACACTTGTTTGTATAGTGTGTCTCCACGTGCATTCGGTAGAAACATGCGCTCTTTGTTTAGGCATCCAAGAGTTCCAGAACTTTTTTGTGTGTAGGCGGGATGTTCTTACATAAAAATACTTAGCAAAGCAAAGGCAGACTATTCTTGTGGTGTGGTGACCTTTAAAAAACGGCATGAAATCAAGGAGGTTCCTAAGTTTGACCCGTTGATCCAACAATGATCCAGGCATTATACCAAGAATACAACAATGTAATTCTAAGAACAAGGATGATTGATAACAAAAAAAAAACAAGCCCAATCACCAGGGGAAAAAAAAGTAAAGTAATGTGACTCTGTAAACAATTGCAGATCCCTCTCAACACTTTTCTCCCACACCCCCCCCCACCCCTAATACATGCACTGCAGAATCTCGGTTTTTCACAGGAAAGAAGGTTTTTTTTGCAACTGGGACCACAATTTGCAGTGAGTTATTTACAGAGTGTGATGCACAATGGATTTGACCTCATGTTGCATCATGTGCTTGTCCATTATAATTAATGGATTGGAATTTATATTAGCAGGTAATTGTAATCCTCTGATCAAAATGCAGACTTTCAGTCCCAAATATAAGCCAAAAGAGGCCTACAAGATTCATATTATATTCGATAACACGACAAAGAATGACCACGTCACTGTTTTTATTATATATTAAATAAAAATCAGTTTTGTTTTTTATATAAAAAAGGTGTGTTCTCCAACTGAAGCATAAGGTTCCTTTGTCTGTGTGTTTGTTTATGGCTGCCTGTTTCGTGTCTGTTCGTAATTTTTTCTATTTTATGCAAATAGTTATAAGGGGAAAGATATTCAGTGATACTTGAAATATTTCGCAACAGATGATGTGTAGGTATGTGTGTGTGTGTGTGTGTGTGTGTCGTTGTGTGTCGTGTGTGTGTGTTAGTGTGTGTGGGTGTGTTGTGGGCAATTAAGATGTCTGTAAACACAAATACTGGTCACTCTTGGGGTTGTTGTTTTTTTATGTTGTTGTTGCTTGCTGTTTCTATTGTTGTTTGGTGTTGTTCGGGTTCTTTCCTCTTCTTCTTCTTCTTCCCTCCTCCTTTCCTCCTCCCCCCCTCATCCTCTTCTTATTTCTTCTTCTTCTTCTTCTTCTTCTTCTTTTCTTCCTTCTTCTTCTCTTTCCCTCTCATGTATTTATGGTTTCAAATTTCTTTTGCATGTTTGTACTTTTCTTTCCTCTCTTCTTTACTTTTTATTTCGTGCTTTTAGTCTGTGAAGTCTGCATCGAACTAATCTGTTATTTAGATCTCTCCCCACCCCACTCCACCCCCATGGGGAGGCCGGGACTTTCACTATAAATAGCATCCACACCTTCTGGACCATTCGTCTAGGAATTCCCCCTTTTCATTCCCTGTCTTAGTTTTCTGCCTGGTTCCTGTTTCTTCTTATGCCCCCTCTGGACTTGTCTTGTTTCTCTCTCTCGGTCCTTCACCTGCGATTTTTATCCAGGATAAAAAACACTAACAACTTAAAACTATAGCGTTCTCGCCCAGGGCCAAAGTTGAATGTCCTGGGCATCCCTGTTGTCTGCGGCTCTTAACGGCAGCCGTGGACGCATTTTTGCGCTTTGACAGACAACAAAAAGTCGCTGTCTCGGCCTTCGAACGAAAGACCCGTCTTTAGTGTAGACCAGAAATTTCGCCTTTCTTAGGAAAGAATGTCATCCTGCGTTCCTGAGCAGCGGCCTGTCTGGGTTGCTGATTAATGCAATAAACAAACAAACATCACCCTACCCCACCCCCAGTCCTCGAAAAATAAAAAAGAAAGCAAATTGCTTGAGGGTCATGTAGTATTTTATATAAAGTGCTAATCGGGGCAAAAATGGTGGATTTTTTACTGATTTTGTTTTGAAGTTTGGAAACAAAATACATTGGTGTGCTTGTTTTCTGGGATTGAAGACGTGGGACGATATACCAGATAGTCACGAGAAAGTTGGATATGATAATCTAAATGAGGATTTGATTGTGTTCTTACAGCGTTGACCCCCGCGACATGCCATTCATTGCGAGTTAGAAGTAGCGACGGACAAAGGAGGCTGCTTGCTAGTGGCGCCATGCTTGGGGGAGGTTGAATGCCTGTTTATGCATCTTCGAACAGGGGGATCTTTTTTTAGTTTCTCTTCTTCAGCTGCATTCCGTCATATTTCTTTGGTCCGTTCGAGAGGGGTGTGTTGGGTGTACGTGTTATCTTCTGGTTATGTAGGAGTTTGCTCTACAGTGTTTGCTGAAAAAAAAATTCAACATAACAAAATTTTGCGTAAATTCACAAAAGTTTTGGGAGGCAGAAATTATGTCTCTCACAATCAAGTGTTTATTTTGTGTGGATGCCTTAGTACCGTGCGGTATAAATTATGTGAAGTCTAGGAAGAAGAAACAAAAAAAAACAGAAAGGAACTAATGGCCAAATCTCTAAAACTGGAGGTGTTGCCTAAGTATTCTTCTACCTCCACCCCCCACCCCCCCCTTCCCAATCTCAACACCTCGGATCCATGCCTTTTTCTCCAGCGTCCTCTTACGGTGCAGGTTCCAATCTCCTCCCTTGCCGTTCTTAAGATCGTGACGGCTTTTTCCTGTGTTTCTCCCAGTGGCTTTTGGGAGGGAAACTTAGTGGGGAGAGGAAAGAGGACCCGAGCAGGGATGGTTGTGGGGGGGCTGTGGGGGTGGGGATGGGGTGGCTTGGGGGGGGATTGTAGTGCGGAGGGGTGTGTGGGTGTGTGTTAACGATATAGGAAAAATATAGAAAGTGTTCGGGTTTTAAGAAAACAAAAAGAAATCTTGTTTGGGGAGTAAGGAACGAGTGTTTCTCTTATCTTTGTGTGACGTGTGAGTCTGTGACGTCGTGGTGTTTTGTGTGTGTGTGTGTGTGTGTGAGTTTGTGTCGTGAGGTGTGTGAGGGTGTGTGTGTGTGTGTGTGTGTTGTGGATGTGAGGCGCGCGATCTGTTTGTGTTTGGTGTGGCGTTGTGGGTGTGGGTGTTGTCTTGAGGATGTGTGTGTGTGTGAGTGTTTGTAGGGTGATGTGCGCCCGCACCTCTGTGTTTTGTTGTTGCGTGTGTGTATATGTCTGTATGTGTGTGGTCGTGGGTGAGTACTTTGTTTTGTTTTTGTTTTTTTTACTTGATTTATTTTTGAGCATGATTTATATTTCAGATTATAGGCAGGGTAAATGAAGCTAATTCATTCTCTGATTTATCCACGTTTATTCATGTCTTTGTTCATTCCTGGACTCATTTTTATTTGTCCGTTCTTTCCATTTCTATAAGGTCTCTTTCTTGTAGTTGTCACAAAGCAAAAAATGACCAGAAATTACAAATCACTGTTTTTTTCAGATTTATTTTTCTTCCAAATTATGGAGTGTGTTGCTTTCTTGTTGTTTCTTTAAATCTCCGCTTCTCACTTGTTGATAGCAGGGCAGAAAATGACCAGAAAAACCAAAAACGCTGTTTTCAGAAGGGATTTTTCTTCAGCTGTGTTGTGGTCTTTCTGTGTTGTTATTGGTCTTCTTCCTCAGTTGTCACAAAACAAAAAACTAATCAGAAATTACAAAACGTTGTTTTCAGATACTTATTTTTTCTTCAAATTGATGAGCAGTAGTGTTGTGATGCTGTCAGGCTTCGTGTGTGAAATGAAAGCCTCCATTCCTGTGACAGCGCTATTGTGATCAGGTTTCAAAGACAGTGTTTCACTCTGCGGGGGATTGCTTTCCGCTGTTGGTCTTCGGAATTATTCTCCCTGCCAGTTATACACACAGCAACACACACAAACACACACCACGCAAGCACGACAGAAAGGGGTGGGGGGGGGGACGCACGGACACACACATACGCACACACGCACAACACACCAACACCCACATATTTTGTCTGGTAATCCTTTCTTGTGTTATTGACATTAAATCAAAGAAGGATCCACACACACACGCAAAACACTGAACACACACACACTCAAACACACACGCAAAACCCACACACACACACACGACACTCTCACACAACAAAAACACACACCCACACACATTACTATAACACAAATCACACACACCTAAACATACACTAATAGTCATATAATTGTGTTCTCTACTTTTCAGGAACAGATCTCTTAAAAGCTAATATACTTATGCCCTCCCCTCCCTAAACACAGACACACCCACTGACACACACACACGCCCCGCACACGCACACACACGCACACGCACACACACACCACACACAACACTCGCACACACGACGGGGATCGAGGATAGTCTAGTGGTCCAGTACATTGCGCTCGCAATCTGACGACCCGGGTTCGATTCCCGTTCAAGGGGTATTTTCCCTGGAGGGAACATCAGTGCCGACTCCACTTCCAAAGTCCTTCGGAATGAGACTGTAAAACCAAGGCCGTGTTGCGAACGCAAGCAGAACATCTTGCGCCCACGGTTAAATCTGTTCCGCTTTTTGTAAGAGTAGGACTGTGTGTGCCGTGGAAACAGATGACAGAATTTATAAAACCACATTACAACGGTGGACTGGATAGTAAAAAGACATAGTGCTTATTCCATTATTCCTCGATATAAAAGAATTTTTAAAAAAATAACAAAAAAAATATACACACATGGGCTGGGAGGACTGCAGGCAGCCTCTGTAACTGTTCATCTGATATCAGACAGATGACGACAGACCGAAAAGGACCGCCACTCGTTGTTGTTGGCGGACACACCACCTGGCCATCATCAGGACAGTGATGTCTGAAAGGGACGCCAACTTGTGGCGACACACACCCTGCGTCATCAGGAGATGAGACAGAAAGGAGGGCCACTTGTAGGCTAGCGACCACACCTGATTCATCAGCTACCCTCACTGCCACTGCGGTTCCCGCCCAGTCGTGTGTGTGTGTGTGTGTTGTCTGTGTGGTGTGGGTGTGGTGTGGATGTGTGTTGTGTAGTTGTATGTGTGTTGGTGTGTGTTGCTGTGTTGTGTGTGTATTGTGTGTGTGCATGTAGTGTGTTGCTTGTTGTGGTAGTTGTGGGTGTGTAGGGGGTGTGTGTGTGTGTGTGGTTGTTCACTGTCGTGTGTGTTTGTGTGTGTGTTTGTGTGAGTGTGTGCGTCGCGATTAATGTCATTGTTGCGGGATCGTGTGTGTGTGTGTGTGTGTGTATTGTGTGTATTGTAGTTGTGTTGTGTGTGTGGGGTGTATGGTAGTGTGTGTGTGTGTGCTGTGAGTGTGTTTGTGTCGTGTGTGCGTGTGTGTGTGTGTTGTGTTGTGTTGTGTGGGGTTTGTGTGGTTGTGCGAGTGTGTGTGTGTGTGTTTGTGATTGGGGCTTATGTGTGTGGGTGTTGTTGTGTGTGTGTTCGTTTGGTGTTGTGAGTGTGGTATGTGTTTGTGGGTGTATGTCTATGTGTGTGTGTGTGTGTTTTGTAGTGTGTTGTGTGTGTGTTGGGTGTGTGTGTATTTTGTAGTGTGTGTGTGTATTGTAGTGTTTGGTTGTGTAGTGTGTGTGTGTGTGTATGTTATTGTGTGGTGTGTCTGTGGTGTGTGTGTGTGTGTAGTGCGGCTTTGTGTGGTGCGTGTATTGTAGTGTGTTTGTTGTGTGTATTGTAGTGTGTGTGTAGTTTGTGTGTGTGTGTGTATGTGTGTGGTGTGCTGTGTTTGTGGGTGTGTGTGTGTTCTGTATTGTAGGGTGGTTGTTGGTGTGGTGTGTGCGTTGCGTGTGGTGTGCTGTTGAGTTGCGTGCGTGTTGTGCTGTGTTGTGCGTGTTTTTTATGGTGTTGTGGCTTCTTGTGATGGTCGTGTAGTGTTGTTTTTTATCACACTGCTTTCAAAACACACATGGACAATGGGGACATATTTAGCAGGGAGAGGTGTGTTGCAAGCCTATTAAACACAGTGATTTACATTTGTGGTGTAAAGAAAGCTTGTCATCTTTTGTTTCTGGTGTTTACCTATTCGCTCGCTTCTTTTGATATTTGATGATGTATTGTTTCTGCTGAAGTGTTGCATGGTTCTCCACATTTTTCGTTCAATATTTTTGCCAGGCATCAAATTGACTGGAAGCGGCTGACGTGATGATGATCTAATCGGCGTGTGACTGTTACGATAGAGGATTGATGATGTTGATGTTGTTACTGGTTTTAGTTTTTTTTCTGTTCGGTTCTTGTTTATCTAAGAAACATATTTTAGAGGCTAGATGACATCAAGGGAGATGCAAAAACTGGGTGTTATTTATATTATATATAATATATATATATATATATATATATATATATATATATTATATATAGATACATATTATATATTCGTTGAGTGTAATGGCTAAGTCTTGCGTGTTAAAAAATACCCGAAAAAAGCACTGTTACATTTATATTTATACTAAATTAATATAACATACAAAAATTTCTCGCAGCCAAGCTAAAATACAGTACAACAGAGCATAGTATGAACCCATACTGGCCATTTGCCCATCGGCAGACAACACACACAACACACGCGCGCGCGCGCGCGCCGCCGCGCACCATACTCACTACACACGCACAACACGCATTACAAACATGTACGGCTCGCGCACAAACACAACAACAGATTATTTATATATACAGACATACAAACTAATACAGTACATACATACTTACAAGGACATAAATTACAGACGCAACACACGCACGCAACTCCCTCTCTCTCCTCCACGGTAATTATGGGACATAGTTTAGTTATCCCAGTTTCCCAGCGGAGGAGCCGGACGGGCGCTCTCAAATAAAGAGGTGAGTGAATGAATGAAAGCCTGCTGTTCTGGCTGTCTGGGCGCACAGTTCCGTCTGCTGGGCACGCAGATAACCTCCCTTTCTCTTTTAACTCATAAAATAAAATAAGGGAAAGATATTCGTGATACTTGAAAATTTCGCAACAGATGTGTGTGTGTATGTGTGTGTGTGTGTGTGGGGTGTGTGTGGGGTGTTGTGTGTGTGTTGTGTGTGTGTGTGTGTGTTGTGTGTGTGTGTGGGCATTAAGTGTCCAGTAAACCAACACAAATACCTGGTCAATCTTGCTGTTGTTGTTTTTTATGTTGTTGTTGCTGCTGTTGCTATTGTTGTTGGTGTTGTTCTTGTTCTTCCTCTTCTTTTCTTCTTCCTCCTCCTCCTCCTCCCCCTCCTCATCCTCTTCTATTTCTTCTTCTTCTTCTTCTTCTTCTTCTTCTTTCTTTCTTCTTCTTCTTCTTCTTCTTCTTCTTCTTCTTCTTCTTCTTCTTCTCTTTCCCTCTCATGTATTTATGTGTTTTCAAATTTCTTTTGCATGTTTGTACTTTTCTTTTCCTCTCTTCTTTACTTTTATTTCGTGTGTCTGCAAACAAACTACATCTGGTATTCAGATCCTCCCCACCCCACCCCACCCCCATGGGGATGCCTGGGACTATCACTATAAATAGCATCCCCACCTTCTGGACATTCTGGTCTAGGAATTCCCCTTTTCATCCCTGTCTTTGTTTCTGCCTTGTTCCTGTTCTTCTTATCACCCTGACTTGTCTATGTTCTCTCCTCTCGGTCCATTCACCTGCTTATTTTTATCCAGGAAAAAAACACTAACAACTTAAAACTATAGCGATTCTCTCCCAGGCCAAAGTTGAATGTCCTGGGCCTGATTAGTCTGCCGCTTAACGGCAGCGTGACGCATTTTTGCTCATTTGACAGACAACAAAAGTCGCTGTCTGAGCCTTCGACGAAGACGTCTTTAGTGTAGACAGAAATATCGCCTTTCTTAGGAAGAATGTCATCCTGCGTCCTGATCATGAGGCCTGTTTCAGGGTTGCTGATAATGCAAAAAACAAAACAAACATCACCCCTACCCCACCCCCAGCCCTCGAAAAAAGCAAAGACAAATTGCTTGCGGGTCATGTAGTATTTTCTATAAGTGCTAATCGGGGCAAAAATGGTGATTTTTACTGATTTTTGTTTTGAAGTATGAAAAAATACATTGTGTGCTTGTTTCTGGGATTGAAGACGTGGAGCAATACCAGTTAGTCACGAGAAAGTTGGAAATGATAATCTAAATGAGGATTGCTTGTGTTCCTTACAGCGTTGACCCCCGCGCATGCATATCATTGCGGTTAGGAAGCTAGCAGACGACAAAGGAATGAGAGGGTACAGTGTTTGCTGAAAAAAAAATCAAACCTACCAAATTTGCGTAAAATCACACAAGTTTTGAGTCAGAAATTAGTCTCTCACAATCAAGTTTTTATTTGTGTGGATGCCTTAGTACGTGCGGTATAAATATGAGAGTCATATGGAGAAACAAAAAACAGAAAGGAAAAATGGCCAAATCTCTAAAACAGGAGTGTAGCCTAAGTATTCTTCTACCTCCACCCCCCCCCCCTTCCCAATCTCAACACCTCCGGATCCAATGCCCTTTTTCTCAGCGTCCTCTTTACGGTGCGGATCCAATCTCCTCCCTTGCCGTTCTTAAGTGACAGCTTTTTCCTGTGTTCTCCCCAGTGGCTTTTGGGGCGGAGTGGGGAGAGGAAAGAGGACCGAGAGGGATGGTAGGGGGGTGGGGGTGGGGATAGTAGTGCGGAGGGGTGTGTGTGTGTGTGTGACGGATATAGGAAAAATATAGAAAGTGTTCGGGTTTTAAGAAAACAAAAAGAAATCTTGTTTGGGGATTAATGAACGAGTTTCTCTTTATCTTTGTGTGAGTGTGAGGTGTGAGCGTGTGTGTTCGTGTGTGTGTGTGTGTGTGTGTTGTGTGTGTGAGTGTGTGAGTGTGTGTGTTGTGTGTGTGTGTGTGAGTGCGCGCGCGCCTCTGTTTGTGTGTGTGTGTGTGTGTGTGTGTGTGTTGTGTGTGTGAGTGTGTGTGAGTGCGCGCGCACCTCTGTGTTTGTGTGCGTGTGTGTATATGTCTGTATGTGTGTGTGCGTGTGGGTGAGTACTTTGTTTTGTTTTTTTACTTTATTTATTTTTGAGCCAAGATATATATTTCAGATTATAGGCAGGAAATGAAGCTAATTCATTCTCTGATTTATCCACGTTTATTCATTTCTTTGTTCATTCCTGGACTCATTTTCTATTTGTCCGTCTTTCCATTTCTATAAGGTCTCTTTCTTTTAGTTGTCACAAAGCAAAAAATGACCAGAATTACAAAACACTGTTTTTTTCAGATTTATTTTTCTTCAATTATGGAGTGTGTCTTTCTTTTTGTTTCTTAAAATCTCCTCTTCTCACTTGTTGCAAAGCAGAAAATGACCAGAAAAACAAAACGCTGTTTTCAGAATGATTTTTCTTCAGCTGTGTTGTGTCTTTCTGTTTTGTATGGTCTCTTCTCAGTTGTCACAAAACAAAAACTAAGCAGAAATACAAAACGTTGTTTTCTGACTTGACTTCCGCTCACCGTCGAAGCAAGACGTGTTTGGCGAGCGCTCAAGAAAACAATCAAACAGCTGTGTACTGCAGCAGCAGCGATGTGAGTTTTCTTTGCCTTCGGGTAGGTGGGCGCGGTGCTACAAATTTTCATCAACAAGAATGATAGACGTTGGGGAGCTAGCTTAGTTTACATCAATCACCGACACTCTTCATGCAGAGTTGTTAAAAAAGAGATGAGCACCGCCATTTCAAAATTTTTTGGGGGGAAAGGGCGGCAGTGAAAAAGAAGACCTTCGTCAACAAGCGATTCTTGTGCCAGTCCGGAAGACACGAAAAGAAGAGAAAGCAAAAAGTTTACACGGGGGCAGTGACAACTCAAAGAAGAAATGGCACTACAAAAAGCTTTTACGAACTCCAAGACTCGATAAAAAACCTCGCAAACGAAAGAGGACTTAAAAATCATTCAGCAACTGAAAGAAGAGGTGGAGAGACTTAATGATCCCTTCACCCATCGTATAGAACAAGCTGGAGGCTAGTCTTTTCGACATTGCGAATGAAAACGATAAACTGTTGAAGGAGGTGTCGAAACCCCGAGAAGAGAACGGGCCCTGAAGAGCCAGCTAAACCCAGACCCCCAAGAGACCGCAAGCTGCAGCAAGAGCTCAATGACAATGAGCAACCGGGCGCTCCTGGAATTCCGCGTGTTCGGGGTTGCGGAGGTGAAGAGGCCAGGAGAAGAGACAGTGGAAGACTGTGCAAAGAAATGCGCTCAGCTCTTCTCCGAGAGACTGGATGTCCCTGTGTCACCCCCCGACTTTGACATCGCGCATTCGGCCGGGAGGGTAGCTGCTGAGGAGGAGACCACGCCCCCATCATCGTCGGGTTTTCCTGTCCCAAAGAAAGAGAGGACTGGTGATGGCGGCCCGGCGTCGCCTCAAACAGACGGGACTAACTGTGGCGGAAGACCTGACCCAGCCAACTACGGGGCTGCTCCGGAGGGTCAGCGCCCACTCTGCAGTGATGACCGCTTGGTATCCAACGGAAAAAATCCTGTGCAAACAAAAAAAATGGAAAGACAGTAAAAGTCGGTACAGGTACGGATGTGGAAATTTTTTTTAAGAGAATGACTTAATGATAGACATGGCTGACAGATTGAGGCGGGGGTTGGGCACCGGCGAGAGGGGGAGGGGGATGAGGTGGTGGGGGGGGGGGGGGTCACTCCTAGTTCTGCTAGTTTCTCTATATCAAAGGGGGATGGTTCTGAATTAAAGTGGACATTAAATCTTTGATTGCTATAGATGGGGAAAAAAAATAAATTTGCACTAATGTTTGAAAGTAAAACACATGAATTTTCTGTTTTGAAATTAAAATAAATCAATACATGCTAAAAAGTTATTAAAAATATAAAGAAGGGTCTTGAAAATAGATCAAATTTAGAATAGTAAAAGTATAGGGTGCCCCAGATACATATGCAGTGGGCGAGCTAGCTGGGGTGGCGTTTGTTTATCGGGCTGTAGGGTGGTGGTCTGTATTCGTTTTGTATTTGGCGTGGAATCAGTCAGGATTTTTGAAAGTTGTTTGAAAAGCTGTGAAACTTGACTGTCCTGCTTACCTTGGTATATCAGTTAGAACATGTGTGGGTACGTGCGTGTGCTCCGCGGGGATGGGGAAGGGGGTTTTTGGGTGAGTGTATTGGTGCATGTGCGTGTGTGTGCGTGTGTGTATGTATATGTGCATGTGTGCGTGCGTGCGTGTGGGGTGTGTGTGCGCGTGTGCAAGTGTGTGAGTGGTGTTGAGTGGGGGTGTGTGTGTGTAGCATTTTTATTGGGTACATCTTGGCAACCAGATTTTAAAACACCAGGATGATAAAGGCTTCACTTCACTTCTAAATTGTCTCTTGCCTTAATGACAGATCTGTTCACCCTCGTCTTGTCTGACTATTGAGTTGTGTTGCTTTTTTCTGTCGTACTTTAGTTTGGATAGATGATTATGTTTGCTTGGGATGACTGGGTAGGGGGAATGTGTTATTATTGTTATTATTATCATTATCGTTATCTTTATATTTTGTTTCGGGCCAGTAAATGGTCACTCGTGAGGTTTTGTTTGTTGCTGGAGATTTTTGCAGCCAGTGTGTGTGTGTGTGTGTGTGTGTTGGAGTGTAGTAGTAGTAGTAGTAGTAGTAGTAGTTTTTTATTGCATCAACTGGCAACCAGATGTCAATATCAGGATGTTTTAAAGTTTCACTTGGCAATGTTTCTTAAATTTGGGAGGGTTGGGGTGTGTTTGATTGTTTTGTTGTTGTTGTTTTTTGTTTGTTTTTTTTTTTTTTTTTGTTTTTGTGTCAAACTGATTTTTGGTTGTTTGATTCCATTATGATTTGCTTGTAATGACTGAGAACCACATTTTTTTCTTTGGAAAAACCTCTGTGTGTGGTTGTAGTTTTGTATAGTAGTAGCAGCAGCGCAGAAGTAGTAAAAGTGTAGTAGTAGTGGTAGTAGTAGTAGTAGTAGTAGTAGTAGTAGTAGGGGTGGTGGTGGTGGTGGTGGTAGTAGTATAGTAGTATTTAAATGAACTGGGCAACCAATGTCAATATAAAGGATGATTAAGAGGTTACTTCGCAATGGTTTCTTGAATTTTTGGGGTTGGTTTTGTTTGTTTGTTGTTGTTGTTTTTGTTTTTTGGTTTGTTTTTTTAATGGGGGTTTTTTTTCGATTTTTTCTGTCAAACTTGAGTTTGGATTGGATGATTATTATGATTTGGTTTGAAATGACTGAAAACCAAACTTTTTTTCTTTGGAAAATCCTCTGTGTGTGTGCGTGCGCGCGCGCGCCGCGCGCGCGCGGTGGTGTGGTTTGTGTTGTGGTGTGTGTGTGTGTGTGTGTGTGTGTGTGTGTGTGTGTGTGTGTGCGCGCGTGGGGTTGCGGTGGTGTGCGCGCGTGCGTGCGTGTGTTGTTGCGGTGCGTGCGTCGTGTTGTTGTGTGTGAGTAAGAGTGTGTGTGAGTACAGGTGTGTGGGGGTGTGTACACGAGTTGTGTGTGCGCGTGCGTGCGTGTGCATACGTGCTGTCGGATACGCACACGCTGGCGTGCATGGAGGATGTTTTCACCCTAAAGAAGAGCTCAGGTTTGTGGCCCTGCAATCTCGGGAGACGTGTGTGTGCCCACCCCCCCAACTCTGTAGATTCCATCAGGTACTGTCGTTGTAGCACGTGCATATGCGCGGGGGGATGGGTGGGGGGGGGGGGGGTGCGGTGGTGTGTGCGCGTGCGCACGCGCTCGTGAGTGTCTGTTTTAATCTAGCACGATGTACCAGCTCGTTCAGATTTCCACAGCAGGATGTGGGAGAAGGGTTTATACTTGATGTCTCTTTAAAAGCAAGGGGGGGGGGGGGGCCTGTCTGCGTTTTTCGGTTGGTGGAAACAGATCTTCGTTAATGCATTCTGTATGGGAGTTCGGAGCTTCAGGGTTTTCTCCCCTGTGGAAATCCAATGTACGAGTGCAATAGGCAAGAGCACATAGGGGTTCGGTTTGTCGGGGGTACTGATACTTTTTTCTTGATAGTCTCTCTCTCTCTCTCTCTCTCTCTCTCCCCTCTCTCTCTCTCTCCCCTCTCTCTCTCCTCTCTCCCCTCTCAAAGAAGTGGATTTACTTCATGGGCTGCTAAGAGGGCATAATAAGTACAAGAATTGCTTTCTTGATATTTGGCATTGAAAGTTTGGTCTGCAATAGTGGTATTTGTCGTGGCAGCAGCTGTAGTCATATGTTATGGTGCAATATGTGGGTTTGTTGTAAGGGTAGAGGAAACAGAAGGGAGGGGGGAGGTAACACTAGCAGTAGTAGTGGTGGTAAAAGTAGTTGCAGTTGTTGAGGTAGTAGTAATTGAATCATTAACCTGAGAGATGGTTTACTGTGGCATTCATGCTCGAGATGTTTTGAAATTTAAGCGAAGATCCATGGGTTACTAGGAGCCCTATCTCCCCGTCACTGGTGCGGGTGACCACCTCCTGTCCCGGGTCTCCTCGCCGCCTCCCCCCCCCCCCTTCCCTTCTATTGTGTGTGTGCCCGGTGGAGGGGCTGGGGGGGTTTTGTTTTTCCGCCCCCCCCCCCTTTTTCGAGAAACTGTGGATTTGCTGTTTTTTGGCACCCTGCCATTGCGAATGTCTATACAGGCATAAGGCGCAAGGTTGTGTAAATTTTTTTTCCATGAAAATGTTTCTACTGCGAATGGTTTTTGTTTGCTTGCATATTTACTTTGGTGCATTACAATCACAGGTGCCATTTACTTTTTGTGTGTGTGCTGTGATACAAGTTTATCTAAAGTGGATATGGTCGGGGTTGTTGGTGGTTTGGTCTTCCAACCTTTTTTTGAAGGGTTGATTGCCATTTGTTGCTGTTTTTTTTCTTGTTTGTTTGGTTGTCCTTTGGGTATACCTGCTGCATGAGTTTTTTGAATTATTGCATTGCAAATAAAGGGCTGGGCAGAGAATTTTCGAAATAGATTTGACCTGCTCCAACTTTTGGGGGTCAGCCCTCATTGTGGCCCTTTGTCGGCTGGGCTGTAAACCCCATCACTAATTTTTTTAGATTTTTTAGCAGAAAAAGCTTACTTGTTTTGACTAAACAATGCATTTTTAAAAATTGCGTCTCCTAACAACTCTAGCTTGTGTGGCTACCACGTGTTATAAAGTGGAAGCAGCCATGGGGGTCAATATGGTTGGTTGGACTTAGGCCCCCTAATTAGGGACATAGGTCATTGTTGTGAAATATGATCTTGAGCGCCAGGGCTCACCTGCGTTAGTTAAGTAACAAAAAGTTTTCTTATATTTTTCTGGGTGTTTTTCAGATTCTGTTTTTTTTTTTTTTTTCTTTCTTTTATATTCTTCTTCTTCAAGTGAAGTATGATTTGCAGCATGTCATGCTATGTTTTTAACTTAAAAAGGTGTCCTTCTACCTTACATGGTATTTTGCTTCACTATCCTTTGTGCCTCCTGGAAATATCTAGTAGCGTGGCTACAGTCGTTTGGCCAGTCATTGTTTCTTTTCAAGATATACACTAACTCTGCAAATAAGGTTAAAATCACAATTGCTTCATTAAATTGCCAAGGTCTGGGGGATTTTGCATAAAAGAAGAGATGTATTTCATTATCTAAGCAGAAAAATACTCATATATTGTCTTCAAGACACCCATTTTGACAAAAAATCTAGAAAAATATGTGAACGCAGAATGGGGTAAAAATGTGTTTTCGCATCATAAGACAAAATTCAAGAGGGGTAGCCATTCTTTTGCAAATAATTTGATTTTAAAAAATACTTTACATACTACAGATCAAAAGGGGAATTTTCTCATTTTACTTTTTGTCAACAAGGGAAAGGGACATTGCTCCTTGCAACGTATATGGACAAATAAAGACGATCCTGACTTTTACCATTCACTAAAAGATACAATCGAGAATACAAAACAAACAACATTATGCTGTGGGGGATTGGAACATTGCATTAGACCCACACCTAGATTGTTATCATAAAACACACATCAATAATCCTAGAGCTAGAGAGGCATTAGAAAGAGTAACTGAAGAGCTTGGTTTAGCAGACATTTGGAGAGAAAATAATCCAGAGAGAAGCAGTATACATGGCGAAAACCAACCCCACTTAAACAGAGTAGATTAATTTCTTTTTGCTTTCAGACTCTTTGTACTGGTATTATGACAATAGGAAAACCTCCCCTGGATACCGTTCTGACCCTCAATGGTAACATTAACCTTAAAATTTGGCAAAAATGAAAAAGGTAGAATTTTTGGAAATTTAACTCTTCCTTGCTTAGAGATAAAAACTTCGAAAAAGAAATTCATTCAGAAATTTCAAATGTAACCAAGGAATATGTACAGGATAAATATATGGAGTTAACTTGGAAGATGTACCTAAATCAGAATTAGATTTAAAATTTCAGATAAACTCTTTCTAGACTTCCTACTAATGAAATACAACCAAAACTATAAGTTACGAAACTATGAAAAAACGAAAGATGCAGGAAAATGAAAATGCACTTGTAAAAGATATAACACCTCTGGAAAAGATCAAAAATAAAAATGAAAACATAGTTTTACAATAAAGGAAAAAATAAGGAGCTCGAGACAATACAAAATAAAAAATGGAAGGAGTATTGCTAAGATCTAAAGCACGATGGATAGCAGATGGGGAAAAGATTTCAAAGTACTTCTGTAATTAGAAAAAATTTTGTAAGTAAAAAAATGACAAAGTTATCACTAAAGAGGGCAGTATTGTTGAAAGCCAGGCAGATATGAAAAAGAAGTAAGTTCGTTTTATGAAAATTTATATAAAAAAAGAAATACGGAAGAATGTAAATTGTAACTTAGTAGAGCAATACCCAAACTGTAAAAGGGAAAGAAAGTGAGTCATTAAACGGTAATATTACACTTGAGGAAGCAAGTCTAGTTTTAAAAAACATGAAAAACGGGAAAAGTCCGGGCACAGATGGATTCACAGTCGATTTCTTTAATTTTTGGAAACAAATAGGACAATTTTAAGTTAGATCATTAAATGAAAGCTACAAATATGGTGAATTGTCAACCACACAAAAAGAGGGACTGATTACTTGTCTTCCTAAAGGAGACAAACCTAAAGAATATAAAAAAATTGGGCGTCCCATTACTCCCTAAATTAGTCTAAAAGATAGGTCCTCCTGTATAGCCAATAAAATTTCAAAAGAGTATTTCCCAAAGTTATCATGAGACCAAACAGGCTTTATGAGCAGCAGGTACATTGGTGACAATATAAGTTAATTTATGATTTGATAAATTATTTGAATAAAAAAAATCAACCAGGCTACTCATTAGTATCGATTTTGAAAAAGTTTTTGGGACTCTCTAAACGGGAATTTTATGTTTAAAGTTTTAAAAGCGTTTGGGTTTGGAAATTGTTAATGCCTGGGTTGAAACATTCTATAAAAATATCAAATCAACTGTTCTTGTAAATGGTTAGCACTATCCGATGGTTTAAAATTGAAAGGGATGCAGGCGGGGCCGATCCGATTTCACCCTTTTTGTTTATTCTTTGTGCAGAGATTTTGGCCTTAATGATAAAGGAGAACAAAGAAATAAAAGAATCAATATTGGAAAAAAGAGCACAAAATTTCTCAATATCTGAGACACACAGCTCTTAAATGCGGGAGATGAGACCTCGTTGAACATTCCATACATATAATCGAACAATTGGGTAGGTTTCAGGACTAAACATGAAAAAGGAAAAAACCCAGATCATTATGTTAGGAAATAAGAAAATTCCAGCAAAATATTTTGCCCCCATTTGAAAATGATTTGGAACCCCTCCAGATTTCAGATATTGGGTGTCTGGTTTACCAGACACTAAAAGATGTGAAATGATAAATTACAATAATAAATTTTCAGAGGTTAAACTGCTTTTCAAAATATGGTCACAAAGAAATTACTCCATTAGGTAGAGTGCTGTAATAAAGTCTCTTATTCTTTCAAAGTTTTATACATCTGTGGATATTACTACCAACCCACCAGATCATTTTTTGAAACAGTTACAGAAACTTTGTTTTCAATTTGTTTGAACAATAAGCAAGACAAGATAAGAAGACAGACGGCAGTTCAGACCATCAAACAAGGTGGACTAAATATACCTGATTACGAAATTATATTTCTTTGAAGCTTTCATGGGTAAAAAAAAGTTAGAAAATCTAATCACAGTGGCCAGTATTGCAGAATACAAATACCCATTTCTTAAGACTCTAGACTGTTAGGGTTTCCATCAATAACGCACAAGCACGTGAAGGCTAATCCTTTTTGGACCCATGTTTTTAAAGCTTATACATTTTTCTGAAACTTGCATTACCCGCAAAATGAAAATAAATTTTCTTGCAAAACTATTTTGTAAAATGAAAACATTACTATGGGAAAAAAAGTTGTTGATAAGAAATATTTTAGCAGAAAAGGGGATATATCTAATAAAACATCTTGTCAAGAAAAATGGTGAGTTTTTTAATTATGAAATTTTTTCTAAAGCAAATGAAAAATTGTATTGACTTTGTAACTTCAATGGGCTAATCTCATCAATCAAACACTTTGCAAAAAAGGCAGGAGTCAAAATGGGTGACAATGAAAATTTTTTTGTACAGACACAATAAAAGCAATACAGACAATAGATATGTGCACCGGGGCTCAAAACTGTACTATGAAAAATTGATGTCAAACAAGACAGAACCCAAATGCTGGAAAAAAAATGGACACGAAACTTAATGAAGAAATAAACTGAAAATGGTTTTTAAAAAAATTCACAGATTAAAGACATCAAATTACAATGGTTACAAATAAAAATTGTGCACAAATTGTCGTTACTAATTTTTGTTCTGTGCGCAATGGGTGTAACAAATACAACAATTGTCCCCTGTGAAACTAGCACAAAAGATTCAATCGAACATTCTTTTTGGGCTGCAACCAAGCAAGAACTATTTGGACAAATTTAGAAAAAAGTATTAATGACCATTGTAAATACGTATCGAATGTGAAAATTTCACGTAAGATTGTACTTTTTGGAGTGGATGAATGCATGAAAACGATGCGATTTCGATTCATTATCCTTCTTCCCAAATGGTATATTTATAGATCAGAATTGAAAATCATTTACCAGTATGGACAGTTTTTCTTAAACATTGAAATACAGGTTTCAAATTGAAAAATTAATGCAACAATTGCAAACAACCTGAGTAAATTCCTTTTAAATGGAGTAACTAAAGACCATTGCTTGACTAAACAGATTATATTTATATAAGTGAGAATGTGTCTGGCCAAAGTGTTTTTGTGAAAAGCAGTCATGGGATAGCAGAAAAGAGGGAATTGGCATGCATTGTTTTTACTCTCCAAGACCACGCTGTCTAAACTAGTAATTACACTGACACTGGCACATTGTGATCTTCCTCATGAATGAAAGAGTGCAATGGTAAAAGATTTACAGAATTGACAGAGGCGTACAAAGTTTTTCTCACGATAGCATGATAGCTATAGCTATGATACTGTTTTTCTCACGATAGCATGAAAAACGCCGCGCGCGCGCGCGGTGTATGTGTGTTTATATATTTGTGTGTGTGTGTGTGTGTTTTGTGTTGTGTGTGTGTGTGTGTTTGGTTGATTAAGCACTTGAAAAGCAGTTGATATTAATTTTTATGAAAAAGAATTGTATTTGTACTTTCTTAAGTTTATTTATTTACTTTTTTAAAGAAACATTTTGTCTGTAATTCTTTGTAAATGCAAAACGAAAATTAAAAAAGTTAAAAAAAAAATAAAAAAAAACGTTGTTTTCAGAATACTTATTTTTCTTCAATTAGATGACATGTAGTGATGCTGTCAGGCGTGAAATGAAGGCCTTTCCTGCTGACAGCGCTGTGATCAGTTTTCAAAGACAGTGTTTCCATCTGCGGGGATGTTCCGCTGTTGGCTCTTCGGAATTATTCTCCCCTGCCTTTTATACACACAGCCACACACACACACACACACCCACGCATGCACGCACTGACGCACGGACACACACATACGCACACACGCACACACACCCACACCCACATATTTTGTCTGGTATCACTTCATGTGTAAGGACATTAAATCAAAGAAGGATCCACCACACACGCAACACGGGACACACACACACACACACACACACGCAAACACACACACCCACACAGCACACTCTCACAAAAACAAAACACACACCCCACACACTACATAACACAAAAAACACACACACATACACATACACTTAATAGTCATATAATTGGGGTTCTCTACTTTTCAGAACAGATCTAAAAGCTAATATACTTATTTGGCCCTCCCCCTCCCTACACACAGACACACACTAGACACACACACACGCACGCACACCACACACACGCACACCGCACACACACACACACACACACACACAACACACCACCGACAGGGGATGGGAAAGTCTAGGGGTCAGAACATTGCGCTCGCAATCTGACGCCCCGGGGTTTCGATTCCCGTTCAAGGGGATATTTTCCCCTGGAGTTAACATCAGTGCCGACTCCACTCTCCCCAAAAGTCCTTCGGATGAGACTGTAAACCAAGGCCCCGTGTGCGAACGCACGCAGAACATCTTGCGCACACGTTAAATCCAGTTCCGCTTTTTGTAAGAGTAGGCTGTTGTGTGCCGGTGGGAACAGATGACAGAATTTATAAAACCACATACACACGGTGACTGGATGTAAAAAAGCACATAAGTGCTTATTCCATTATCCTCGATATAAAAGAATTTTTAAAAAAATAACAAAAAAATAACACACCTGGGCTGGGGACTGCAGGCAGCCTCTGTAACCTGTTCATCTGATATCAGACAGATGACGACAGAAAGGACGCCACTCGTGTGGCGACACACACCCTGCATCATCAGACAGATGATGACAGAAAGGACGCCACTTGTGGCGACACACACCCTGCATCATCAGAGAGATGATGACAGAAAGGAGGCCACTTGTGAGCGACACACACCCTGCATCATCAGCTACCCTCACTGCCACTGCTGGTTCCCGCCAGTCGTGCGTGTGTGTGTGTGTGTGTGTGTGTGTGTATGTGTGTGTGTGTGTATGTGTGTTTGTGTGTGTGTGTGTGTGGTGTATGTGTGTGTGTTTAGTGGTGTGTGTGTGTGTGTGGTGTGGGTGTGTGTGGTGTGTGGTGTCACTGTGTGTGTGTGGTGTGTTTGTGTGAGTGTGTGCGCGCGCTTGGGGTGTGTGTGGGGTGTATGTGTGTGTATTGTAGTGTGTGTTTTGTGTGTGTATTGTAGTGTGTGTGTGTGTGTGTGATGGTTTGTGTGTGTGCGTGTGTGTGTGTGTGTGTGTGTGTGTGTTGTGTGTGTGCGTGTGTTGTGTGGTTGTGTGTGTGGTGTGTGGGTGTGTGTGGGTGTGTTTTTGTGTGTGTGTGTGGTGTGTATGTGTTGTGTGTGTGTCTAGTGTGTGTGTGTGTGTATTTGTAGTGTGTGTGTGTGTGTTGTGTGTGTGTGTGGTTTGTAGTTGTGTGTGTATTGTAGTGTGTGTGTGTGTGTGTGTGTGTATGTTGGTGTTGGTGTGTAGTGTGTGTGTTGTGTGCGTGTGTGTGAGTGTATTGTTGTGTTTTTGTGTGTATTGTAGTGTGTGTGGTTTGTGTGTGGGGTGTGTATGTGTGTGGGGTGTGTGTTTTGAGTGTGTGTGTTTCTTTTTTTATGTGTGTTGTGGGTGGGTGCGTGCGTTTTGTGCTGCGTGCGTGTTGTGTGGTGTTGTGCGTGTGTGTGTGCTTTGTGAATGTCAGGTGGTGTTGTTTTTATCACACTGCTTTCAAACACACATGGGGCAATGGGACAAATTTTTGCAGGGAGATTGTGCAAACTATAAACGGTGATTTCCATTTTGTGTAAAGAAAACTTGTCCTTTTGTTTTCTGTGTTACTATTCCGCTGCTTCTTTTGATATGTATTGTTTCTGTGAAGTGTTGCAATGGTTCTCACATTTTCATCATATTTTGCCAAGCAAAATTTTCTGACGCGCTGACGGATGGATCTACATGTGGGTGCTGTGAAATAGAGAATATGTGTTGAGTTGTTACTGGTTTTAGTTTTTTTTCGTTCGTTCTTGTTTATCAAAGAAACATTTAGAGCTAGATTACATCAAATTGAGATGGCAAAAACTGGGTTAATATAAATATATATATAAAATATATAATATTATATAATATATAATATATAAAAATATTAGTGTAAGGCAAGTCTGTGTTAAAAAATACCCGAAATGCAAGTTACATAACATTATACATTTAATATAAACATACAAACACATTCTCGCAGCCAAGCTAAATACACGTACAAAGCATATGAACCCCATTTCTGGCATCCCACGGAGACACACACACACACAACGCGCGCGCGCGCGCGCGCGCGCACATACACACTCAACGCACCAACGCATAAAACACATGTACGCTCGCGCAAACACACACACATTTAATTATATACAGACATAATAATACATTTCATACTACCTACACGACATACATACAGACGCAAACACGCACGCACTCCCTCTCTCTCTCCACCGGGGTTTAAATTTTGACATACCTTTTGTTATCCCTTTCCGCGGAGCGGCGGGGCTCCCAAAAAAGACGTGCGATGAATGAAGCTGCTGTTCTGTCTTTTCTGGGCCCTGCTGGGCAGATAACCTCCCCGTTCTTACCTCCCCTGCCTTCCATGCCGTGACAATCAATGCTGGTCATTTCTGCCGACAAGAAAAAAACAAAAAAAAAAACCACCCAAGTAAAAAGGGAATGGGGATATTAAAAGAGCATACCAAAGATAGGAAGAAGAAAATATGGGAGGATAAGAAAGAAGAAGAATTGCGAAGAAAAGAAAGAAAAGAAGAAGAATTGCGAAGAAGAAGACTTGCACAGAAGAATTGCGAAGGAGAAGAAGAAGAATTGCGAAGAAGAAGAATTGCAAAGAAGAAGATTAAGAAGAAGAAATGAACACACTGACGAACCCAAACACCACTGGACAAATCAACCAGTAATGGATGGCTCCTGTGTTTTCCCTTCTCTCTATTTTTGTCTCACACTTTTTCATAAATCATCCCCCCTCCCTGTTCCTGGGTATCCATGCATGATGTGTACCTCATTAACAGTTATCAAAGGGATGTTTTGGGGTAGCTGTTGTTACCCATGAAACAACGGTAGGCAATTAATTGTTCCAGCATAGAACGCACCATTGCTGACAGTCAGTTCTATGTATCTGCTAAAAGTGTAGCACAGCTTGTCGCTAACTGCGTTGCCATGCTTGAACACAATCTCACTAACAATCTAAACATCCCCTTGGGGATCTATAAGTATAATTATCATCCCCACCTTCTGGAAATTCTGTGCTGGAAATGTCCTCTTTTCTATCACTTGCTTTGTTTCTGCCTTGTTCCTTTTTTTCCACGTCACTTCCTTCTTGTCTTTTTTCGACCTTCTTGGTCCATTCTCCTGATTTGTTTTCCTGAAAAAGACTGAATAGAGAGCAGTTCTCTCTTATACCGAAGTCAGATGCGGTGGACCTGACTTGTCAGGCGCTTAATAGGGATAGGGAAACAAATACAGTTGCAGAAATGAAAAAAAAAATGGGTGGCGCTGCGCTTGTGGCGACGCGTTCTCCCGCTCTCCCCGGGGAGAGCAGCCCGAATTTCACGTAGAGAAATCTGCCGTGACTTAAAGTGGTATGAAATGAAATCTGAGCGCTTTGATTTGTTGCTTTACAAGATTCAGCGCTATATAAATTCCATACATTAGTATTATTATTATTATTATTATTATTATTATTATTAATGGCAACGTGATGCACTTTCACTCATATAACAGACAACAATAGCTGCTGCCTGATCGCTCAACGAAGAAATAAAAAGAAGAAGAATCTGAAAATAAGAAAAGGTTTCATAAGCCTTACTACTGAAAATTAACCATAAGGTTGTCTGCTGCAGGCAGAATGGACATCATGGCCTAACCGTTTAAATTTAAATTGTCATTTCCAGACTATTTGGACTCGACTCAATCCGGCCACAGAATCACACACAAAATGCTTCAGATCTTAGTATCATTTACACAATCGCAAACTGCATCTTCCCTGGGATGCTCCCCACCTCCCTCTCCCGTCTTCATGTGGGTCTTTCATTGTCGTTTTCCCCACCACCCAGGTGTACCTCCCCTATGCTGCTCCTTCCCTTCTTCGTTATATGGTCTTCTCATTCGTTGTCATCTTTCTCCTTTGCATCATTATTCTGTGGTCCATACGAAAAGTTGTGTAGGTTATTGGTGTGAGCAACCCCTCAAGTTCTTCATTAACATGTTGTTATGCTATGGAAGGTCGTGTTGGGATTCCTTCACCTGTGACGATCTGTAAACATAATAAACATTCGTAAAATACTCAGAAGTTGGCCTATGGATGCCTACCATCATCACCATCATCATCGTCGTCGTCTTCGTCATTATAGTCGTCGTTGTAATCATCATCATCATCATCGTCGTCGTCGTCGTCGTCATCATCATCGTCATCATCTTCACCATGTCGTCGTCGTCGTCATATCATCATCATCATCATGTTCTTCTTCTTCCTCCTCTTCTCCTCCTCCTCCTCCACCCTCCCCCCCCCTCTTCCTCTTCTGCTTCCACTTCTTACATTGTTCTTGCCTTCTTTCACCAGTTCCAAATTTAAAAACACAAGCTTATCCCCACAGCATTTCCCACAGACAGACAGACACAGAAGGGACAGCATCCAGCCCTTAATTCCGGCCCTTCATGGAGCTTGTGTCGCTTATTGGAAGGCCAGTCCTAATGGCCTTGTCACTTTGGAATTGCTGATTGGGGACTGGCAACAGGAGCTGTGGAAAAACATATCTCAATGGGCTTGTCACACTGGAATTGCTGATTGGGGACTGGCAACAGGAGCTTTGGAAAGGCGGATCTTAATGGGCTTGTCACACGGATAGCTGAGAACAGCTTGGGATCAGGAGCCCCTCTGAACAGCAATCGTGTTAGCTGCAGCTTTTTTCCTGACTTAAAAAGCAATCCCCAAAATAGTGCTTCTTTTTTTTAGGTGAAATGTGATGCACACACACACACACACACACACACACACACACATACACACACACACAGACTACAAGTGTTTATTTTTATCTACAACTTGAAATCTGCTAGTACCCATCACAATAAAAAACACCTTTTAAACAGACTTTCTTCATCACAAGAAACACGTTGTTCCCACATACCTTGACGATCTGACCTGTCCTGATCCAAAACCCCTCATTGTCATCATTAACACCTCATCCCTCCTCCTCCTCACCTCCCTCATGCCATGCCAGCAGCACGGGATGATTGGTCAGTGAGAGGCATGACAGAAGTGATGGAGGGGGAAGCTGCTGTACGGGAATACAGAGGAACTGACTCTTGCCTCTTCCTTATCTACACACACTGGAATATCCATCATCCAAGTTTATGGCAGTGCGGAGGAAAGCAAGACAGGGGTGTTGGTGGTTTGATGATGGTGGTGGTCAGTGGGAGGTGGAGAGGAATGGAGTGAATGAACGCTAGTGGTGGATCAGATTGTGATAGAAATAGTATGGAATTATGACTTTTGCACAATCTTGTTGAATGCCGTTTTACTTCTAAGGTATTTCACCACGAAAGGCAATCCACCATTGGAACTTAAAGAAACACCCTGGTGAATTATGCAGTTTGACACTTCAGGTGCATTCCTTTGCTTGTTTGAGATAAGAACTGTTGTAGTGATTTTTATTCAAAAAGCATGCTATTTTGATTCTGTACAAAAAGAAAATATGTGTTTAACCCCAAAAGCCGTACATGTTATTTTTTGGTATTGCTATTGAGCATATTTAATTAGTGTAAATAAACACAGTTGTTACATCACAATGATTGCAACGGTTTGTTCCTCAAGTGTGATTCTAATGCAAAGGACTTAAGTTAGATTTGTTCACTTCCGGAAAAAAAATCATCATCATCATCATCCATCACCCATCATCATTATCGTCATCCATCGTCATCATCATCATCATCATCATCGTCGTCATCATCGTCGTCGTCATCACCATCATTATATTCATCATCATCATATTCATCATCAACATATTCATCATCGAGATATTCTTCTCCTTATACTTCTTCTTCTTCTTCTTCTTCTTCTTCTTCTTCATCATCATCATCGTCGTCATCATCATCATCATCATCATCGTCGTCGTCGTCGTCGTCGTCGTCGTCATCACCATCATTATATTCATCATCATCATATTCATCATCAACATATTCATCATCGACATATTCTTCTCCTTATACTTCATCATCATCATCATCGTCGTCGTCGTCGTCGTCGTCGTCATCATCACCACCACCATCATCATCATCGTCGTCATCATCATCATCATCATCATCATCATCATCATCATCATCATCATCATCATCATCATCATCATCCTTGCTCAGTTCTTCTTCTTCTTCTTCTTCTTCTTTACTCTATCCTCCTCCTTCTTGGCGGTACTCTCCGCCAATCATCCTCCCATTCACTGCAGAAAGAAAGGCATCCTAAAAAAGGACAGAGAAGAAACAGGAGAGCTCCTCTGCACAGCAGCAACAGGTGTGGGAGCATGGGAAACAATCCCACTGATCACGGGCTTTCATTCCCTTTATCATTTGACCCTATACTGGAAAGACAACACCTGGAAGAACTTTACTTGTTGTTTTTGCTGCCTTCATTTTCGAAGACGTTCTGGTTTTTATTTTTGTTCGGGTGGGGGGGGGCGATGACGTGAGGGATAGTGTCAAGGGACAAAAGTGACAGATGATATAGTTGGTATAAGACAGCTCTCATCTCATCTGCTCTCATAAACCCCTTCGGGGTCGAAGGTGCACTGCAGTGATGAACATTGCATCAGTTGGCTCCGTTTTCGGCGGTTGTGTGCAAGTGCCTGGGTTGTGGGTATGAGATATACATAGTGTTTTTCAGCGTTCATTTTTTTTCTGGTAGCAAATTGAAAATGTTCATGTGCATTTTTTTGGTTTGATATTTTCTGCGATTTTTTTAAAAGAAGCATTTAATGTGATGGTAGCCAAACCTGCTTGGCAAAATGTGCTGCAAGACGTAAGGTGTGACTGCGTTGCTGTTGTTGGGTGTTCCTTAGCTTAACACCGCGGAGCATCACGCGAGAACATGGCTGTGATGGAAACTTTGACATAGCGACGTCTTGACATTCTAGATCAGGAGCGCTGGGTCTTAAATCAAGTTTTGTGTTGAAGATGTTTATGTTTATCGCCTTTATTTATGTGATTGTCTGCCTGTTTTTTGTGTTTATTTATTGTCTTTTTTATCTACAGCTCTTCATGAAAGGCGGAGGATTGAAATCGGACAGACAGTTCCGGTGACGTTGCAAAAGGAAGATCCACCTGCTTCCACAGGGACATGACTTGCTTCGTAGATTTCAATTCTCAAGCCATTGATTTGCCTGTTTTATATTTTAGCTCATATTGCTGCTTTTTAAAATATCGTTTCATTTTTAAAACATCTTTTTTCTTTTCGTCTTGTCTCATTAAGTGTTCTTGGAAATAACAAGGCAGCATGGAATGGACCAGCCGGAAATCACGCTGGGTCATTCAGAAAAAAATGGATCAGTGAAGATGTCGCTGTTCTTAACCTAAAGGCAACGGTTTTAGTTTTAACATTGCTGTTACATTTTAATCATCATGGCATATTATTTGACAATTAAGACTTCACAAAAATGTCATAACTAACAACGATGCCCTCAAGTCAAGGAAACTGCCAGACTTTCAAAACACTCTTGATGCATTTTTTAAAGGAAAAATGTCATGTTATTATGTAGACAAATCTGTTTGTGAAGCTTTTTCTTCACTGCTGGATTGAGGAAGGGTCGACTTGACTGCATCAAATTAAATGAACATCGTCTTGCTTAGATGCTTTATTTGTATCCCATAATGATGTGTATAGCAATCACAAGCAACTACGTGTAGTGTTTGTCTTCCCAGTAAGTCAAAATGAATGGTTTGTGAAATGTCTTTTTTATATATGTTTATTTCATTGTTCTATAACTGCACAAGAAGACAACATAACAGAACTCGTCTTAATATTAACCCAGTGTTTTCAGGTTATGGTATTTTTCTTAACACTAGTATCAACAGTGTTTTGAAATTATGACAGTTTTGTTGATCTTATATAATGGCATGGCGCAGTTCAGACATAATTAGTGTCAAAACTATTTGACGTTTCCCTTGTCAGAATATTATTGTCTGGGTTGTTTGTGATCAGAATAAATTATCCTTATTTGTTGTCACAACTGTTGCTGTATGTCATATAAATTTTTAAAAATGCGTTGCACTGCCGTTAAGCACCTGACAAGTTCAGAGCCAGCACATCCGACCTGGGCATGGGGGAGGTGTGTTATCTTTGAAGTCTTCCTGGAAAGAAAAGAAAGAGAATGGACCAAGAAGACAGAAAACAGAGAAGCGCTTTGATTTGTTGCTTTACAAGATTCAGCGCTATATAAATTCCATACATTATTATTATTATTAAAACAGAGAAGATGGAGGTAAACGAACTTTTTACTTGTATGCCCAAAATATGCTGTATTGCGAAGAACATGTATTCCTCTGTATTATTACAGATTTCCATCGAATCTGAAAGTGCAGCGTCTTTGTATGAACACTAAACCTAGTTTGATGTTTAAAGTCGGATTATTTCTTACTAAATTGTTAGATATCAGAAGTAAGGATGTTCACCTTACATGAAAGTATATGATTAACTGTTGTTCCTATGGGCCATATGGCCTGCAAAAACTGAATTAAAATTATTGTTATTGTTATTGTTTCACCACCCCAACCCCGCACACACAAAGCTAAAACACACACACACACACACACCCCACACCACGCGCGCGCGCGCGCGCGCACACACACACACTCCCCACACAGACACACACACACACACACCCGACAAACACACACACACACAGACACACACACACCACACACAACACAACACAACACAAACACACACAGACACACCCACACCCACACACACACACACACACACAGACACACCCACACCCACACACACACAGACCACACCCACACCCACACACACACAACCACACACACAGACACACCCACACCCACAACACACACTCACACAGACACCCCCCACACCCACAACCCACACACACACTCACACAGACACACACACCACACAGACACACCCACACCCACACCCACACTCACACAGACCACCCACACCCACACCCACACCCCACACAGACACACAACACCCCACCAGACACACCACACCCACACACACACACTCACAAGACACACACACACACACACACACACAGACACACCCCCAACCCCACAACCCACACCCACATAAAAACTCACACAGACACACCCACACCCACACACCACCTCACACAGACACACACACACACACACAGACCCAAACCCCACCCACACACACACTCACACAGACACACACAACACACACACACACAGACACACCCCACCCAACACACACAAACACTCACACAGACACACACACACACACACACACACACAGACACACCCCACCACACACACAGCTACACACCTGGGCTGGGGACTGCGGGCAGCCTCTGTAGCCTATGCATCATCAGAGAGATGATGACAGAAAGGACGCCACTTGTGTGGCGACACACACCCTGCATCATCAGAGAGATGATGACAGAAAGGAGGCCACTCGTGTGGCGACACACACCCTGCATCATCAGGCAGATGACGACAGGACGCCACTCGTGTGGCGACACACACCCTGCATCATCAGCTACCCTCACTGCCACTGCTGGTTCCCGCCAGTCGTGTGTGTGTGTGTGTGTGTGTGTTGTGTGTGTGTTGTGTGTGGTGTTGTGTTGTGTGTGTGTGTGTGTGTGTTTTGTGTGTGTTTGTGTGTGTGTGGGGGTTTTGTGTGTGTGTGATGTGTGTGTGTGTGTTGTAGTGTGTGTGTGTGTGTGTGTGTGGTGTATGTATGTGTGTGTGTTGTATGGTTGTGTGTGGTGTGGGGTTGTGGGTGTTTGTTGGTGTGTGTGTGTGTGTGTGTGTGTTGTGTGTTGTGGTTGCCCGTATCCATCAACCCGCATACTTTTCGTTTGTTCTCTCTGTCTCTGTCTGTATCTGTCTCGGTCGTATCTGTCTGTGTATGTCTCTGTCTCCCTGTCTCGGTCTCTCTGTCTCGGTCTGTCTCTGTATCTGTTTGTCTCTCTCCCTGTCTTTCTGTCTGTCTGTCAGTCTCTCTCTCTCTCTCTCTCTCTCTCTCTCTCTCTCTCTGTCTCTCTCTCTCTGTCTCTTTCATTGTCATTGTCTCTCTATCTTTCCCCATGACGGTCTGGTGTAAAGAAGCCCCTGTTTATCCAATTATTCTGATTAAAATATAAATTAGTTCGTTATTCTCTGTCACTTTCTTTCTCTGTCTTTGTCTCTCTCTCTCTCCGTCTTTGACTCTCCTCTCTCTCTCTCTCTCTCTCTCTCTCTCTCTCTCTCTCTCTCTCTCTTTCTCTCTCTCTCTCTCTCTGTCTGTCTGTCTGTCTCTCTGTCTGTCTGTCTGTCTGTCTCTCTCTCTCTCTCTCTCTCTCTCTCTCTCTCTCTCTTTCTGTCTGCCTGTCTGTCTCTCTCTCTCAGTCTGTCTGTCCCTCTGTCTCTCTGTCTGTCTGTCTCTGTGTGTGCACACGCTTCTTGCCTTGGACACGAATGGTGATTTTTTCTGTGCCATTGTTGTTGTACATACGCCCTAGTTTGCTCTCAATACCTGTGTGTGTGTGTGTGTGTGGTGTGTGTGTGTGTGTGTGTGTAGCTGTTGGTGTGTGTGCGTGTGTGTGTGTGTGTGGTGTCTGTGCGTGTGTGCGTGTGTGCGCGCGCGCGCTTCTTGTGATGTCAGTGTGGTGTTGTTTTTATCACACTGCTTTCAAAACACACATGGACAATAGGGACATTTTAGCAGGGAGAGTGTGCAAGCTATAAACACGGTGATTTTCATTTTGTGTAACGAAAGCTTGTCCCTGTTGTTGTCTGTGTTTACCTATTCCGCTCGCTTCTTTTGATATGTATTGTTTCTGCTGAAGTGTTGCAATGGTTCTCACATTTTCATTCAATATTCTTGCCAGGCATCAAATTTGCTGACGCGCTGACGTGATGAGATCTACATGGTGTGTGTCTGTGAAGATAGAGAATGATGGTGTTGTTGTGACTCGTTTTAGTTTTTTTTTCTTTTTTCCTTGTTTGTAAAAAGAAACCTTTAGAGCTAGATGTCATCAAATTGAGATAGAAAAAACTGGGTATATATATTAGTTAAAGGCAAAGGTCTGGTGTTAAAAAACACCAAAATCAAATCATCAAATGCAAGTATACATAACTATTATACAAATTAATATAAACATACAAAAACATTTTTTGCAGCCAAGCTAAAATACACGTACAACAGAGCATATGAACACGTACCGGCATGCCCATCTGAAGTCACACACACGCACACACGCACACACACGCACATGCACACACACGCATACACGCCAAACACATACGCGCACGCACACAAACAAACACATATACATACAGACAGACAGACATACGGACGCAAACACGCACGCACGCACTCTCTCTCTCTCTCTCTCTCTCTCTCTCTCTCTCTCTCTCTCTCTCTCTCTCTCTCTCTCCACTGGTTAATTATGACAAAGCCTTTAGTTATCCCAATTTCCCAGCGGAGCCGGACGGGCGCTCAATAAAGAGCGTGCGATGAATGGACCCCGCTGTCCTGTCTGTCTGGGCGCCTGCTGGGCAGATAACCTCCCCTGTCTCTTACCTCCCCTGCCTCTCCATGCCGTGACAATCAATGCTGGTTATTTTCTGCCGACAACAAAGAAAAACAAGAAAAAAAAACACCCAAAGTAAAAGGTAATTGCGATATTAAACGAGCATATCAAAGAAGAGAAAGAAGAAAAAAGGAGAAGGATAAGAAGAAGAAGAATTGGGAAAAAGAAGAATTGCAAGAAGAAGAAGATTGCGAAGAAGAAGCAGAAGAAGAAGAAGAAGAAGAAGAAGAATGGCAAAGAGAAGAAGAAGGAGAAGAAGAAGAAGAAGAAGAATTGCGAAGGAGAATTGCGAAGAAGAAGAAGAAAAAAAAAAAGAACAAGAAGAAAATAACACACTGACCAGCCCAAACACCACTGGACAAATCAACCAGTAATGGATGGCTCCTCTGTTTTCCCTTCTCTCTATTTTTGTCTCACACTTTTTCAGAAGTCGTCCCCTCCCTGTTGCTGGGTATCCATGCATGTTGTTTACCTCATCAACAGTTATCAAAGGGATGTTTTGGGGTAGCTGTTGTATCCCATGAAACAACAATAGGCAATTAGTTGTCCCAGCATAGAACGCACCATTGCTGACTGTCAGTTCTATGTATCCGCTAAAAGTGTAGCACAGTTTGTCGCTAACTGCGTTGTCATGCTTGAACACAATCTCACTAACAATCTAACAATCCCCCGTGGGGATGCTGGGGGGCCTATAAGTATAATTAACATCCCCACCATCTAGAAATTCGGTGCTAGAAATTTCCTCTTTTCTATCACTTGCTTTAGTTCTACCTTGTTCCTTTGTTTCCACGTCACTTCCTTTTTGTCTTTTTTCGACCTTCTTGGTCTCTACTTATACTGAAGTCAGATGCGGTGGTTCTGACTTGTCAGGCGTTTAACGGCAACGTGACGCATTTTCACTCATATAACAGACAGCATTAGCTGCTGTCTGATCGCTCAACGACGAAATAAAAAGAAGAATCTAAAAATAAAAAAGCTTGCCACACTTCTGGAAATTAACGACAACGTTTTTTGATACAGGCAGAATGGACATTATGACTTAACCGTTTACAATTTTCACTACCAGACTATTTGGATTCGTTTCAACGCGGTCACATAATCACAAACAAAATGCTTCAGATCTCAGCATTTACAAAATCGCAAACTGCATCTTTCCTGGGTTGCTCCCAACCTTCCTCTCATGTTGGTCTTCCATTGTCGTTTTTCCCACCACCCATATGTACTTAGCTTCCATATGCTGCCTTTTCCCTCCTTCGTCATATGGTCTTCTCATTCGTTGCCATCTTTCTCCTTTCCATCATTGTTTTATGGTCCATACGAACAGCTGTGTCGGTTATTTGTTTGAGCAAACCCTCAAGTTCTTCATTAACATGTTGTTATGCTATGGGAGGTCGTGTGTGGGATTCCTTCACCTGTGACGATCTATAAACATAATAAACATTCGTAAAATACTCAGAAGTTGTCCAATGGATACCTACCATCATCACCATCATCATCGTCGTCGTCGTCATTATCGTCGTCGTCGTAATAATAATCATCATCATCATCATCACCATCATCATCATCATCATCATCGCCATCATCACCACCACCATCATCGCCATCATCATCATCATCATCATCATCATCATCATCATCATGTTCTTCTTCTTCCTCCTCTCCTCCTCTTCTGCCTTCACTTCTTACATTGTTCTTGCCTTCTTTCACCAGTTCCAAATAAAACACAAGTTTATCCTCACAGCAGTCCTACAGACAGACAGACAGACAGACAGGCGGACAGGAATCCAGTCCCTTAGTTGCCGGCCCTTCGTGGAGCTTGTGTCCCTGAATAGAAAGGTGACTCCTAATGGGCGTGTCACACTGGACTGGCTGATTGGGGACTTGCAACAGGAGCTTTGGTATGGCGGATCTTAAAGAGCTTGCCACATGAGATAGCTGATAGCAAGACTGGAATCAGGAGCCCCTCTGAACAGCAATCGTGTTAGCTGCAGCTTTTTTTCCGACTTAAAAAGCAATCCCCAAATAGTGCTTCTTTTTGGGGTAAAATGTGAAACACAAACACACACACACACAAACACACACACACACACACACACACACACACACACACACACACACAACACACCACA
>CM054153.1:59102568-59120105 GCA_028751875.1 Rapana venosa | reverse complement strand
GTGTGAGAAATAGAGAAAAAGAGAAGAGGAGCGTGTGTGTGTGGTGTGTGTGTGGTGTGTGGAGAGAAAAGAGAGAGAGAGAGAGAGAGAGAGAGAGAGAGCGCGCGTGTGTGTGTGTGTGTGAGAGAGAGAGTGATAAGAGAGTGAGAGAGCGTGTGTGGTGAGAGAGAGAGCGTGTGGTGTGTGTGTGTGTGTGTGTGTGTGTGTGTGTGTGTGTGTGTGTGTGTGTGTGTGTGTGGTGTGTGTGTGGTGAGAGAGTGCATGTGCGTGTGTGTGTGTGTGTGTTAATGTGTGTGGCGCGCGCGCGCGGTGTGTGTTGTGTGTGAGAGAGAGAGAGAGAGTGTGTGTGCGAGTGTGTGTGTGTGTGTGTGTGTGTGTGTGTGTGTGTTGTGTGTGTGTGTGTGCGTGTGTGTGCCTGTGTTAGCTTGTTTATGTACGTGCGTGTGTGTATGTGTGTGTGTGTGTGTTTGCGAGCGTGCGCGCGTGCGGGTCTGTGTGTGCACGTGTGTGCGTATGTGTGTGTACATGCGCACACAGGTGTTGGCATGTTTGCATAGAATAAAAATAAGAAGTAAAAGAGAGAGAGAGGGCGTCATTAAATCTTGAGAAGCCAACTGTGCACATCGTAGCGCCTAAGAGTACCACACACACATACACACACATATATACACACACATAAACATACACACATATATAACACATACCACATATATAACAACACACAATTACACAACACACATATATACACACACATACACACACATATATACACACATACAACACATATATACACACACATACACACACATATATACACACACATACACACACATATATACACACACATACACACACATATATACACACACATACACACACACATATACACACACATACACACACATATATACACACACATACACACACATATATACACACACATACACACACATATACACCACATACACACACATATAAATACACACACATACACAACACATATATACACACACATACACACACATATATACACACACATACACACACATATATACACACATACACACATATATATACACACACATACACACACATATATACACACACATACACACACATATATCACACACATACACACACATATATACACACACATAACACACACATATAACACACACTCCACACCACATATATACACGCATACACACACAATATACACACATACACACACATATACACACACATCATACACACACATAATACACACACATACACAACATATATACACACATTCACACACATATATACACACATACACACACATATATACACACACATACACACACATATATACACAAACATACACAAACATATATAACACACACATACACACCACATATATACACACATACACACACATATATACACACACATACACACACATATATACACACATACACACACATATATACACACACATACACACACATATATACACACACATACACACACATATATACACACACATACACACACATATATACACACACATACACAAACATATATACACACACATACACACCACATATATACACGCATACACACACATGATACACACACATACACACACATATATACACACACATACACAAACATATATACACACACATACACACCACATATATACACGCATACACACACATATATACACACACATACACAACATATACACACACACATACACACCACATATATACACGCATACACACACGCCACACACACACACACCACGTGTACACACATATTCACTCACACACACAGACGCACACACACAACACACACACACAACCACGCACACACTTACATACACACAACATACACACACATACATACACACACATACACGGCACACACATACTCACACAAACACACAACAAACACACAGACACGCACACAGACACCTACACACAGAAGCACACACACACACGCATACACACACACTTACATACACACACTCACACACATGCACACACGCTCTCTCTATCTCTCTCTCTCCTATCTCTCTCTCTCTCTCCTCTCTCTCTCTTCTCTCTCTCTCTTCCTCTCTCTCCCTATCTCTCTCTTCTCTCTCCCCCTCTCTATCTCTGCCCCCCTCTCTCCCTCTTCTTCTCTCTCTCCCCATCTCTCTTTCTCTCTCCCTCCCCCTTCTCACCCCCTCTCTCTCTGTCTCTGTCTCTGTCTCTCAGCAGGAAGCAGCACGTGCGGCACTATCAAAGGGTGGCATCAGATTGGAATGCTGACAGAAAAAGCATGACCTGCACTGGATAATGGTCTTCAAACTTTAGTCTGTCTGAATTCTCTGTTTATCATCGTCTGCCTGTCCGCTTGTCTATCTTGTGTCTCTTTATGTCTGTCTAGTTGTCTGTCTGTCTGTGTACCTGTCTGACTGTCTGTCTGTCTCTCTCTCTTTTGTCTCGAGGTAATACTTTTAAACAATGAAACAATTATTCTTGGGGATTTTAACATAGACTTATTAAAACCTAAACCAAAATGGGCCCAACATTACTATTTTTGGGCCCAAGAACAACTAAAGATAAAACCAATGGGTTTAAAAAATAACTTTTTAGAACTTTTAAAATCAAAATTACATATACAAAAATCAATAAAAATTTTGGGTGCTCCCTCATGGGATGCAGTGTTTATAATCCAGTGTGCTTTACTTTTTTAAAAAAAATCGTATCAAAATACCAAAAGTAGGGAATAAAAATATTTTTAAAATTTTTAAAATTTTAAAACTAGAAAGGTTTTCCTTTCAGACTTGACAAAACCCCTTTAACAAAAATTAACCAAATCAGGGGGCCCCTGATAAAGCTGCTAAATTTTGGATTAGGAATTTATTCAGTTCAAAACCCCCCCTTTTCAAAAAAAAAAGGTTTCAAGAAAAAATAAAACCCCCTTTTGGATAAAAAAAGAAAATAGAACCCGGGAAAAAACCCCTAAAAATATTTAAAAACACAGGGTTTTCAAATGAGCAGTTAGGGAAAAACCAAAACCAAATTAATTTTCACAAAAAAAGAAAAAAAAAAACGTGTTTAAATTTAAAAAAGTTTTTAAAATTTACAATACGCCTTCCCCAAGTAGGGAAAGCCATCAATCTTAGTAATAAACCTATACCAAAAAGTCAAAGCCCAGTTAAAGATATATCATTTGAGAATTGAAAAACCCATTCTCAAACTTGCCGACAAAGTAATATCAAAGGGAAAAGTAAAAATTTGGTCCAATTCTTAGAAAAATTTCCCCCCACCCAAAAAAAATTTTTTCCCCCTTTTTAAACCCCTGCCAATGACAATCACGATGGGGGAAAACCCGCCTCCTCAAAAAAGTTCGGGGAACCCGGGGTTGGTTTTAAAAAATTTTGATGGAAGAAAAATTAAGCTTTGTGGTCAAGTTATAGCGGGAAAAAAACCTGACATATTGAATAATTTGTGCATAAAAAAAACCCCTTTCCCTGCATTTTTTAAAAAGGCAAAAACATCCATCCAAAAATAGGGGGAATTGTTGCCCATTAAATTTTCGACCAATTAAAAAAATTTTCTGTCTGTTTATTAAACCTTTCGAAAAACATTTTCCAAAAATCCGTATTTTCCATTTTTGTAAAAAACAATTTATTAAATAAAGATCAGTGGGTTTTTCGTAAAAAAAAATTTCTGTCACAAACTTTACAAAAATTTACAGACAGTCTCCACACAAAAACCCAATGAAAAAAAATATACGGGCCTTTTTTTTTTAAATTTGAAAAACATTTGATGTAATAAATCATTCCTTATTTTTGCTAAAACTCCATTTGTTTTAAAACAAAACCGAGAAACGTTTAAATTTTTTAAAAAGTTTTTTGCAAATAGGCGCAGTTTAGTAAAAGGCAAATAATAAAACATCAAAACTGGGCCCTTTATTAAAATGGAGTACCAAAAGGGGTAAATTTTGGGGTTTTCACTTTATTTTTCAATCTATGAAATGACTTCCCCCAAATTTCTTTTTGTAGCTGTAAAATGTTTGCTGATAACACATCCCTTTTTTTGTAGTGATTTTTTACCCCCACAACTTCCCAATAAAACTTAAAACCAAAAATTGACAGATTGGTTATTGGACCCAGTAAACCATATGTCCCAAATCCCAAAAAAATAAGGGGTTGGGGTTTTTTCTACCCGCAAAAAAAGACAAAAAATGAAAAAAAATTTCCAACCTCTAATGTAAAAAAAAGAAAATTGAAGAAGTTGACTCCCACAAAATTTTGGGGTGTAATTTTGGGACAAAAATTTATTGGGACCAGCCCATGTGTTGGGCTAGGAAAACGCCCTTTCTTACAAGCACTTCAGTTAAAAAAATTAAAACATTTTTAAATAACCACTTCGCAAATTTTTTTTTTGGGGCCCAATATTGCCTATATTTTTATTTATCTTCATTTTTGGGGAACAGTGCAGTGCTAAAAAATTTAAAAATTTGATTCTTTAAAATTAAAAAAAGAGCACTGAAACTTTTCTACTAAAATCAAGTCCCAAACCCATCAACGTTTTAAAAAGGAAACAAATACCCTAACCTTAAAAAACAGATTTTTATCTAAATAAAGCTCTATTTGTCCAAAAATTTGTAAAAGGGAAATGCCCCCCCAAAAAATCCCCAATAGCTTCAAAATCAATGAACACAGACAAAATTTTTTTTACTAACTTTTCCGAACCAAGAAATAATCTTTAAAAAAACGTTTTTTGTACTAGGTATTGATTTAGGGAACAAGTCCCAAAAACGCAAAAATGTTTAAGAAAAAAAAACATTTTAAAAAGAAACCTAAAAACCCTAATGCATAAATTGCCTAAAAATTGATTTTAAAAAGGCAAAATAAACCTGTTTAAATGGGCCCAAAATCAACCATATTAATTTACCACTTAAGGTTTTTCCCTACAACAACAAAAAATAAAGTATGTTTACTGTGACTAGAAATTTACAGTAAACACACGTAAAAGGTGGGGGGGGGGGGGAAGCGGGAAAAGAGGCCACAAATTTATGCAAAAAATTTTGGGAGTAATTTATGAAGCTATTTAAAAAAATCTGCAATTTGAAACAAGGGAAAGGGGGAAATTTTTAAAAAATCTTTTTATGGTAAAACCTGTTTGCTTGATAGTTGTTCTTCTTCCTTTCTCTCCCCTCCCCCTCCCCTCTAATCTCTCTCTCTATCTCCCCTCTCTCTCTTTTCTCGCTCTCTTTTTCTCTTTTCTCTCTCTTCCTCCTCCCCTTTCCCCTTTCCTCCCTCCCCTTTTTCCCCCCTTTCCTCCCCCCCTAAGCCCTTTGTCTTCTAATTCAATGATTTTATCGGGGAGGGTTTTTTTTTATTGAGTTAGAGAGGAGGTTTAGAAATTTAAATAACGATACGTTTTAGTAGAAATTTTTTTAAGTTTGATAGCCCCAATGATTATGAGTTTTTTTGAATCTTTATCGATAGGGTTCTATTGTTTGAATAATTTTTTTTTAAAATTTTTAATTTGTTTTGAAAGGTGTTTTTCCCCCTTCCCCCTTTTTTTAACCCCTCCCCCCCCCATTTTTTCCCAATGCTTTTTGTTATCTTGGTTTTTTGTTGTTTTCCAGGGTTGAGGGGGAAATCATTTGTTTTTTTTTGGTTAATGGGGGAGGGGCAAATTGTTTTTAAATAATTGTTTTTAAATTAAATGAAAAATATTATTGTAATCTTATTTGATTTATTTGTTTTGATGCTTACTTGTGAAAAAAGTAATTTTTTAAAAGCCCCTTATTTAAAAATATGAAGAAAAAAAGCAAAACGTTTGTTTTTGGTGGAGGAGGAGAGGGGGGGAGGTCATTGAAGGTTTTTGGGCCCATAATGCCCGAATCCCTAGTATTTTCTAACGTTTTTTTTTGTCCCTTTTTATTATTAAGTATAAACGTGAAAAAATGGATGAAACGTAGGTGAAGTAATTTGTTTGTCCTGACGTTTTATGATTTCTTTTTTTAATTTTTAAAACTTTTTTTTTTAAATGTCTGTGTGGACGTGAGGCGTGCACGCGCTCAGGTGTGCATGATTTATGTGTGTGCGTGTATATGTATATGTGGTAATTTGTATTTCCAATGTATCTCCTTATCGATTTTTTCCTCTTTTTTTACTGGTTTAATTTAACGGTAAATGATGCAATAATGTAGTGTCTTAGTATAATCATTACGAAATTTGTTCTTAGATAGATGGCTTGATGAAAAAAAGCAAATGCATTGCTTATTCAATGTACCATCTGGAAATAAAATTTTGACTTGACTTGACTTGACTTGACTTGTCTCTGTATGTCTTTCTGGCTGTCTCTCTTTTGTCTTTCTGTGTGTCTGTGTGTCTGTATTGTGTCTCTGTCTTTCCTCTGGCTTTGTCTGTCTCTGTCTGTGTCTGTCTGTCTGTGTCTGTCTGTCTCTGGCTCTGTGTCTGTCTGTCTTCCCTCAGTCTCTGTGTGTTTGTGTGTCTGTCTGCCTGTCTCTCTCTGTATGTCTGTCTCTCTGTGTGATGAATGTTTTGTTTGTCCTGGATTTATTTCTTTTTTTTGTTTTTGTTTTATCAGAGTAGGTTTAGCACTGGTAAAGCAAATGAACACTCGAGAGAGAAAGAAACCTGAGCATGGATAACTAGGACAAGAAAACACAGCAGCTAAAAAAGTAAACAACACACGTAAAGGTACACATCATAATAGATAAGCAAACAACAAGTGCAAATCGACGAAAGCATGAGAGACTGATTGAAAAATGTGAAAACATATTATTTACGTTTCGTCAGTGTTTTAACAATACTTTAGGTAGAGGACAGTGAATGTTGCAAACAGACAATTATTATCAAACGACGAGATGAGACACAACAGAACAGACAAAAAAAAGATATCAAACAAGATGCCCCTCAGAAAATGTATATGGCTCGTCTAATCAGTCATGTACAGAAAAAGTCAAGTCAAGCCAAGTCATGTTTTCCCTGATGGTACATTGAATAAAAAGGTACAGGTGTCCCGTAACATATGCGGTCGTAGGAGAGCGAAGCATCAGAGACCTCACTTCTCTAGGGGCCAGCATATTAAGGGCGGCGCCCATCTCCTCTCCCTCGCTGCTTTACCTTCCCTGACCTTAAAGATGGCAAGCACCCAATTACAGCTGGGTGAACTGGGGGACTGTACTGAAGCCAAGGCGCACAAACGGTCACCCATCCAAGTGGTAACCACGCTCGACGCTGCTTAACCTTGGCTGGGGAAAAGCAAGTGCTTCGACCACTGAGCAATCCCATCCCCACAACAAAACAATAGCATTAAGGTGTTTTGCTTGTTTATGCAGCTCTATGTTCCCCAAGGAACCAAGAGGCATAAGTCAAGTCTTGTTTTGGTTTTTCAAGAGGACACCGAATATGGGACACACAATGCTATATCGTAATGAACAGAGCAACAACAACAAAGAGAAGACAAAGCAGACGAAGCCAAGAGAGGCGGGCAATTCCCGGGCAGACTGTATGGACCAGCTAGTCAGTGATGTAGCAAGGCTGAGGGGTGGGGAGGTGGGGGGGTGGAGAGGTGGAGGGGGGGACTCTGGGGGGAAAAGACATATCGACTTCTCCGTCACTGTCCCCTCACATCCCCGTGTACTGCACACTGAGCAGGATTGCTCCTTAGTAGGGCCTGCGTCTGTCTACGTCTTGCTGTAGAGAGGATAGATACAGAGAGAGAGAGAAGAGAGAGAGAGAGAGAGAGAAGAGAGAGAGAGGGAGAGAGAGAGAGAGACAGACAGACAGAGAGAGAGGCAGACAGACAGACAGAGACAGACGCGACAGACAGACAGAGACAGACAGACAAAACGAGAGACAGAGAGACAGTCAAAGACATACAAACAGAGACAGAGGCAGGGATAGAGACAGACAGACAAAACAGACATATGCACAAACTGTGACAGAGACGTAGAGACATACAATGTGTGTGTGTGCGTGTGTGTGTGTGTGTGCGTGCATGCGTGTGCATATATTCTTTGTTCTTTTATTTTGAGGATAATGGAATAAACACGCATGTACTTTTTTTTATACCAGTCTCCACGTGTATGCAGTTTTGTAAATGTTGTCATCCGTTCCCACCAGCACACAATTGCCTACTCTTCCGAAAATCGTAACGGGCCCCATAACGTTTCCACAAGATGTTATGCATGCGTTCGCACAGGGGACTTCGGTTTATAGTTTCATCCCAATGACTTTGGGGGAGAGTGAAGTCTGCACTGATGTTAACTCCAGAGGAAAAATCCTCTTGAACGAGATTCGAACCCGGGTCAGCAGATCACGAATGCATCACTCTAACCATCAGGCCATCCCATGCGTTTACGTGTGCATTTACATATGTGTGTGCATGCATTTTGTATGCTAATACATGCGTTTTGTAGGCGTATGCATGCACGCTAGCATACATGCAGGCATGCACGCTTCAAAAAGTTCCACACATGCGTGAGATCAAACCTCATACATGCTGGATGACATACACCTCAGTGTGAGTGCAACGACCATGTTATGTATGTATGCATGCATCAAAATTCCCCGTGACTGCTGCGATATGGCCAAGACCAAAAGAAAGGGGAGGGAGGCAGGTCTTTCCCGGGGGAAATGCCGTGCAGACACCGCACCCCCAAGCGTGCCCTGCCTTGCCCATGCCAGACACCGCCAGAGGAAATGCCCCAGGACACATGCTCCGAACAGGCAATTGCCAGCAACCCGAGATGCATGCACACACACAGACTCACACACACACATACTCACACAAAACTCACACACACAAACCACCACACACATACACACGCACACACATACACACAAGCACACACGCACGCACGCACGCACTCACTCACGCATGTACATACAGGCACACAAAGGCACAAGCACACACATACAGACACACAAACACACCCCAACACGACACACATAACACACACAAGCACGTGCGAGCGCGCACACACACACACATACACACAAAAAACGCACGCACGCACACACGCACAAGCACACACATGCACACACATACACAAAAGGGCCACGCGCGGGCGCGGCACACACATACACACGCATACACCCCACACACACACTTCACATACACACACACTCATACACAAAACCACACACACAAACACACGCACACTCACACAACATACACACCCCAATACAAAAAACGCACATACACTCACACACAAACACTCACACACAAACACACACACACACACTGGGCAGAGACTGTGCTCAGTCGTGCTGTGGTATGTATCAGGATCTGTCAGAATGCAAGTTTGGCCAGGATGGATGGTGTGCTAAGGTTAACACCCCAGGCGACCTGTCTTTGAAAAGTCTGTGGACTGAGTGTTCGGATAGAGTTTCTGAACATGTCTATGTGTTAGACAGTTTTAGGATAACACGCAATACTTTGATGAATGATTTTGCGTTTAGCTTATAGTGTTGTGTTGCGTGTGGTGTGCGTGTGTGCGTGGGTGTGTGTGTGTGTGCGTGCGCATGTTTGTGTGTACGAGTTCCGCAGTGACGTTTTTATTTGGGGAGGGAGTCACGTTTTGGTTGTTGTTGGTTTTTGTTTTTGTTTTTTGTTTTATGTGTTTTTTCTAGGGTCTTTTTATCGCACACGAAACCTCGGTTTATAGTCTCTCCGAAGGACTTTTGGGGAGAGTGGAGTCTGCCACTGATGTTAACTCCAGGGGAAATATCCGCTTGAACGGGAATCGAACCGGGTCGTCAGTTTGCGAGCGCAATGTTCAAACCACTAGGCTATCCCAGCCCTCCTGAGGTATCTGTTACTTGCCACAGAATGATGGACACGATGACAAGCTGCTTCAGGGTCTTTGGGGCCCTTGCTGTGGTGTCAAACAGACAGACAGGAAAAGAGAGAGAGAGGGGGGGGAGAGAAGGGAGAGAGAGAGAGAGAGAGAGAGGGAGAGAGAGAGAGAGAGAGAAGAGAGAGAGAGAGAGAGAGAGAGAGAGAGGAGGGGAGAGAGAGAGGAGAGAGAGAGAGAGAGAGAAAAGGGAGAGGGAGGGAGAGAGAGAAAGAGAGAGAGAGAAAGAGAGAGGGAGGGAGAGAGAGAAAGAGGAAGGGGAGGGGGGCAGAGAGAAAAAAAAGAAAGAAAAAAGGACGGAAAAAGGGGGAAAGAAAGGAAAAAAAAAGAAGGAAGGAGGAGGGAAGGAAGGGGGAAGAAAGGAAGAAAAGGAAGGAAGGAGGAAAAAATATAGAAAGAAAGAAAGAAAGAAAGAAAGAAAGAAAAAGAAAAGAAAGAAAAAGAAAGAAAAAAGACAGACAGTCAAACAGAAAAAAAAAAGAAAGACAGGTGGTTGTAAGGAAACACTCACAGAAAGGCTGCCCAACATGCACAACTGCCTAAAGGCCATCGCTCCCTTTCATGATGTGGAAAACAGAATAAAGAAAGGAAAGAAAAATGGAAGGAACGAACAAAAGCACACAAGAAAACGAGAACACGGGAAAAAGAACTAACGAACAAACGAGAAAGCAAGCAACGAAAAAAAAGAAAGAAAGAAAGCAGGAAAGAAAAGACAGAAAGAAAGAAACAGACAGAAGCAGTTATCTATAGATGCTCACAGAAAGACAATGTTAGGATAAAGAAAGGAAGGAAGAACGGAAGGAGAAAAAGAGAAAGACAGGTGTCTCTAAGTACACAGGAAAGGCTGATATTGCAAAAGAAAGAAGAAGGATGAAAGGAAAAAAGAAAGGAAAGGAGAAAAGATACAGCCAACTGTAAATGCCCATGAAATGCTGAGATTGTGAGATATAACAAAAAAGAAGAGGAAAGAAGGAAAAGAAAGAAAGAAGAAAGGAAGCAAAAAGAAGAAAAAAACAAAAGTATACAGCTGTCTATAAGTACCCATAGAATGGCTAACAGTATGATAGGAAAAGGAAGAATGAACGAAAGGAAGGGGAAAAGAAGAAGAAAAGAAGGACACGGATCTGTAAGTACTCAGAAAAAGACTGGGATTATGAAAAAAAGGAAAAGGAAGCTAGAAAATATACAGTCATCTGTAGATACCCCTAAAAAAACTGACATTATGAGATATAACAAACGGGGAAAAAAGAAAGAAGCAATGAATAGAGGGAAAGGGAAAAAATACAATTAAAATGAAAAAAAAGCCAACGTAAGACCAAGTACCTGTACCTGCCCACAGCCAGCCTGAGACGAGGCAACAACTGCTGTGGGGTCATCGCCCTCTCCAGGGATGCTTGTGAGGAAGAACGGTCTGGATGTATGAGAGAAGAAAGAGAGAAAGACAGACAGATCCTTACTGCGCGGAGCCAACCAAGCCTCGATAGGATTCCTATCACACTAACATCGATCGATCACCAATCACCCGGACGAGTGAACACGTCAACTGGCACGCAGCCACACGTTAACTATCCTTGACATCCTCCCTCACATCCCCAGTGGTGTTGTCCACGGGAATATGCACGCGTCAGACCTTACCTTCCAAGACAGTGTTGTGACAAGGTCATTGTCCCCATGTCAAGTCTATGGTACGACAGTAGCTTTGAGATGAAACTTTGGTACTGGAATTGTGTGCCTCAATTTTGCAGACTGCAGAGATAAAAGGGAGAAAGGAGAAAGACAAGAGTGAACATAGTGTCTAGCGATAGTTCAACACTCATACAGGAGGAGAATTGGACAGCGGGTCTTCATGGAAGAAGCTTCTGTCTAGCAAGTGTGTCAGGTCTTACCATACTGCACAAGAAGATACTAGTCCTAGCGAGGGGGATGGGATAGCCTGGCGGTTTGAGCTTGTGTTTTTTTTACCATCTACAATCTGAGCTCCGATTTCCTCTCAGAGTAAAGACAGGCCATCATTCCCTGGCCCTCAAGAAGCGCTCACGATCCACGGACCCGGGTTTGCATCCTGCTCAAGGGGAATTGTCCATCTGGAATTAACATCAGTGCCGACTCCAAAAGTCCTTCTGAGGAGACTATTAACTGAGGTTTCGTGTGTGAACACACGTAGAACATCTTGCGTGCTCGTAAAAACCTGTTCCGCTTTTCCGAAGTGTGGGCCATTGTCTGCCGGTAGGAACGGATGATGGATGACAAACTTTAGAAATCTGCATACACAAGGTGACAAGGTGTAAAAAAAAGCACATGGAAACTTATTCCAATATCCTAGAAATGAAAGCATAAAGGTAATAATGAAAGGAAATGAAATAATATCATCACTATGTTCTGGATGCCTTTCTGTTGCTATTTGTGTCCCTGCCTTAAATTGTACTTGAACTAAACCATCAATATGTTTGACACCTTGAAGATAAATTGACATGGCAGTCAGATGAGTTAAACACCAGTCTACAAAGACAGCTGCAACCAGTTAGCAAAGGAAATGCTCCTCGTGAAGTGCACTGCTGTTTCCCCCTGACAAGACATGTGAAACAAGAGAGATCGCCCACCGTTTGGTTTTACAGACACAGGGACCCGGGATCACCACCTTCTTGAATTCTGAGGACCTGGTCTGGCTTTGCTCTAAGTAGAAATCTGAGGTGATATTGTGGATGATTAATATGAACACTCATAAACTTCTCCTTTTCTTGTTTGTTTTTCTTTCCACTATCGAGGTCGGGGTGGTTTAGTGGTCAGAGCACTCGCTTTCCCCCAGCAATTGTTAAGCAGCGTCGAGCGTGGTTACCAAGTGGATGGGTGACAGTTTGCGCGCCTTGGCTTCAGTACAGCTCCCCATTTCACCCAGCTGTAAATGGGTACCTGCCTCTTTAGGGTCAGGGAAGGTAAAGCAGCGAGGGAGAGGAGAGTGGGCTCCCCTCAATTATGGGGGTGGCCCTGGAGAAGCTGATGTCCCCTGATGCCCTTTCTCCCCTACGACCTCATAGGTTATGTGACACCTTGACCTTGACCTTCTACTACTGTTTGCCTGCTCTAACAATAACCTATCCATCCACAATGGGAGGAGGGTTGGGGAAAAAATAGGGTTCCGTGTGCAGCATACATGTATCGCATGGAAAGAAGGAAAAGTACTTAACATCTGATAACTGGATTGTCAGGCTACACGCTCGGAGAGAAGCGAAGCGCCAATAACACAGCTGTTATTTCTTTATAGCAACAGCTGCTATTGCCCGGAGTCGTGCGGTGAAGGCGTGTTTCACATCAATATGAAAGGTTTATTCTGTGTAAAGTAACTGTTTCCCCCTTTTTAGTATGAGAAGCAGCAACAAAGATGGCACCAGCAACAGCAGGGGCAGAGGCTTCCGCAGCAGCATTCACAATACCAAGCACCATAGAACTTGACCTAAAAGCTATTTATAGTGATGTATAGTTATGTTGTCAATTTGCTAGTGTTCGTCCTCTTCTCTCTCTTCTCTCTCTCTCTCTCCCCCTCTCTCTCTCTCTCTCCTCTCTCTCTCTCTCTCTCTCTCTCTCTCGTGCGCGCGCGCTTTTGATCTTCCTCTTTAATTCCTTGTCTCGGCTGTCAACTTTATCGACATCATTGTCAAAAAAAACGAAAAAACATAAAAGAACTAAAACTGAGATCCAGTAACATCCATCACTAGCTGGATCCAAATTGTTGATCGTGTTTATACAATACTTCCAAAACTGACAAGACAAATCTTTCTTTCTACACAGAATGCACACACAAAAATTCTGAAACAAACAAAAAACGTAAAGCTTGAGACCAGCTTTATTCCAGCTTTACGTTTGAACTGTGCAAAGTTGGCGATTATCCACACAGATGAGCACCCCTTTCTTCGTCGAATGACATCTATTGAGAAAAATAACGACTACCTAGGCCCGCTTGTATACCTAGGATCAGTGTCGTGGCTGACTTTGACGTCACGGGAATTGATGCGCACTCAAGTCTCTCACGAACTTCTCAATCACACTTTCTTGTTCATTAATTTTCCTTGAGGAAAGAGTGACATGTACAATATTGAAAGAGGGGGGATTCTTGGTTTTGTATCCACTGATGTTGTCAGAGTGGTCAAAGTTGAGGGAAGACAAAGAGGGATTTGGAATATTTTTGGGAAGAGCTTATCATCTACGTTGCCTTATTTCACAAGAATTGAGACACCCCGAAAGCAATAAGTGATTGAAACAAGCAAACGTTGTAATCATGGCGATATATGTCTCTTATGCTTTGGTTTAAACAGCCGATATTCAGTAAATAATTGAAAACACGCAAGTCAACATGAGCCAGCAGGGAAAGATCATCAAGCCATTGCTATGTTAGTTCAACTCTTGGGACAGATCAGCAACGCACTATGCTTTGCGGTCAAAACTGGAATAGGCACAAAGCTTACCAACTAAGCTGTATCACCAAGCTTTTGAACAATTTGTCGCCACGTAAATGGGGAATGATCATTGACATAACAATAGGTCTTATCGAATAAAGGGGAAATTTAAAGCCAAAGTCCAAAATTGTTTATTTCTTTCTTTTCTAAGTCGGATGGTAAAAGGGAGACAAACAGTTTTATTGAAAAGGATAACGCGCCGCTGTTTAAAGGGGAGAGAATTCAGAACAGCAAGGGGTAGGATTAAAAGACAAACTAACTACAATTGTTTTTCCCCAGATTACATATGATCGTATGTAACACCCAATCACATGATTGTTTTCCGAGCATTGTGATCTTCTCATCTTTTATATAACAAAATATTTGAAAACCATATACACAACGTAATTCATAATATTTTCAGCTGAACTTTTCTATTACCAAACAAACCATTATGTTGATAAAAACCTTTTTTGTAAGTGCATTCTTTAGAAGTTGAAAGTCATAAGTTTTTAGCAGTACTCACTGGGGTTTTTACCGAGTACACTTTGTATTCCCGACAGCTTCACAACTATAAACCCTGTCTTGAAGGGATCAACGCCACCATAACTAATGCAAACTTATCAGCATGCTCATGTTCCCTTCTTTGTTGTCGTATCTCGGCTACAGCTGAGAGGTTACCCCATAGTGCGAGTTTCTGCATGCGACCGTTTTTTTCCCGCTATCAAGCTAATCGTATTGACGAAATGTATGCCCAAATCATTGTTTTCTTTTAAACCATCATGTATCAAACACGCAGCCAGTTTGTGTAAAAACTGCTCCACCCCCCTCTGTAGCCAAAATAACCAAAACATGGATGATGATGGCATACATGACAAAGCAAACATAATGTTTATGGACGGGAGGGTCTCCGCCATGTTCAACAGCTCCCAAACAGTGTCTGAAAGATTCAGTGATGTGCCCCCACCACGCCTCAAGAAGTTCCCTAAAATGTCAGCCATGTTGTGAATATTTGACATTGACAGTTAAAACTTTAGCTTACGCAAAAATTTGTTAAAGGAAAAAAGTATCCTTATTCTTCTGAATGTATAAGTACGCAATCTTCTGAAGAAAACGCAGATTGCAAAAAAGAGATGCACACTGTTCACTTGTAATTGACAAGGGCGTTTCTTTTGTAACGTTTGCTTTTTCTGTTTTTAGGGTTCTTTGCTTTTTCTTTACCGCCAACCACTTCTTCTTTGTAGTCGTAGAGTAATAGTAAATAGAAGTTTGTTGGAATAGTAAGGTAGAAGTAGTAGTAGTAGTAGTAGTAGTATAGAAGTAGTTGAAGTTAGTAGTAGTAGAAGTAGTAGTAGTAGTAGGTAGTAGAAGTAATAGTAGTAGTAGTAGTAGTAGTAGGTAGTAGTAGAAGTAAATAGTAGTAGAAGGCTTAGTAGTAGTAGTAGCAGTAGTTTGTAGTTGTAGTTTGTAGCATAGTAGCAGCAGTAGTAGTAGTAGCAGTAGTAGTAGTAGTAGCAGTATAGTAGTAGCAGTAGTAGTTATAGTAGTAGTAGTTGTTTGCAGTAGTATTAGTAGTAGTAGTAGTGGCGGCACTAGTAGTAGCAGTAGTAGTAGTAGTAGTAGTAGTTGTAGTAGTACAGCAGCAGCAGCAGTAGTAATAGTAGTAGTAGTAGTAGTAGTAGCAGTAGTAGTAGTAAACAGTAGTAGTAGTAAGTAGTAGTAGTAGTAGTAGTAGTAGTAGTAGTAGAAGTAGTAGTAGTAGTAGCAGTTAAATAGTAGTAATAATAATAATAATAATAATGTATGGATTTATATAGCGCCGAATCTTGTAAGCAACAAATCAAGCGCTCAGATTTTTTTTTATACCCCTTTTAAGTCACGGGAGATTTTTTTCCGTGAAATTCGGGGCTGCTCTCCCCGGGGGGAGAGCGGGGGAAAGCGTCGCCCCTTGCGCTGCGCCCCCCCTTTACCCTTTTTTTTTTTTTTTTTTTTTTTTTTTTTTGCAGCTGTATTGTTTCCCTATCAGAGTGACTTTTTCTAAGAATTTTGCCATGGGACAACTCTCTTGTTGCCGTGGGTTTTTTTACGTGCGTAAATAATTACGTGTAACACACGGGCTCGGTTTATCGTCCATCCGAAAAGACTAGCGCCCAGACCACCACTCATGGTCTAATGGATGGGGGAAAAATTTCCGGTCCAAACGGGGTACGAACCGCCCCACACTTCAGACCCGGGCTTTTCGCTTTCTAGACAGGCGCGTTACCTCTAGACCACCGATCCCCCGTGTAGTAGTAAATAGTATAGTAGTAGTTAGTGTAGAGTAGTAGTAGTAGTAGTAGTAGTAGCCAGTAGTAAGTAGTAGTAGTAGTAGTAGTAGCAGCAAACAGCAGCAGCAGTAGTAAACAGTAGTAGTAGTAGTAGTAGTTGTAGGGAGTAGTAGTAGTAGTAGCAGCAGCAGCAGTAGTTTGTAGCAGTAGTTATTAGTAGTAAATAGTAGTGGCGGCACTAGTAGTAGCAGTAGTAGTAGTTGTAGTAGTAGTAGTAGTCGTAGTATAGCTGCAGCAGCATGTAGTAGTAGTTAGTGTAGTAGTAGTAGTTTAGTAGTAGTAGCAAATAGTAGTAGTAGCAGTAGTGTAGTAGTAAGTAGTAGTAGTTTTAGTAAGTTTGTAGTAGCAGTAGTAGTAAGTAGCAGTAGTAGTAGTTAGTAGTAGTAGTAAGTAGTAGTAGTAGCGTAGTAGTATAGTAGTAGTAGCAGCAGCAGCAGCTAGAGTTTGTAGCAGTAGTAGTAGTAGTAGTAGCAGCAGTAGCAGCTAGCAGTTAGCAGCAGGAGCAGTAGTGGTGGTTGTTGGTGGTGGTAGTAGTAGTGTTGTAGTAAGTGTAGTAGTAGTAGTTAGTGGTGGTGTAGTTGAAGTGTGTTTTTAGAATAGTTGAAGTAGTGTAGTAGTAGTAGTAGTGCGCAGCAGTAGTTGTAGCAGTAGTAGTAGTAGTAGTATTTGTAGTAGTGGGGGCACTAGTAGTGTAGTAGTAGTAGTAGAGTAGTAGTAGTAGTCGTAGTAGTATAGTAGTAACAGCAGCAGCAGTAGTAGTATTGTGTAGTAGTAGTAGTAGAGCGCAGCAAACAGCAGCAGCAGCAAATGTGTAGTACTGTGTAGTAGTTTTAGTATTGTGCAGCAGCGCGAGTTGTATAGTAGTAGTAGTTTAGTGTAGTTAGTAGTAGTAGTTTGT
>CM054153.1:59098781-59102068 GCA_028751875.1 Rapana venosa | reverse complement strand
AAATAGAAAATGATCCAGGAATGAACAAAGAAATGAATAAACGTGGATAAATCAGAGAATGAATTAGCTTCATTTCCTGCCTATAATCTGAAATATATATCTTGGCTCAAAAATAATAAAGTAAAAAAACAAAACAAAGTACTCACCCACACGCACACACATACAGACATATACACACACGCACACAAACACAGAGGTGCGCGCGCACTCACACACACTCACACACACACACACACACACACACACACACACAACACACACAAACAGAGGCGCGCGCGCACTCACACACACACACACACACACACTCACACACTCACACACAAACACACACACACACACACACACGAACACACACGCTCACACTCACACTCACACAAAGATAAAGAGAAACTCGTTCATTAATCCCCAAACAAGATTTCTTTTTGTTTTCTTAAAACCCGAACACTTTCTATATTTTTCCTATATCCGTCACACACACACACACACCCCTCCGCACTACTATCCCCACCCCCACCCCCCCTACCATCCCTCTCGGTCCTCTTTCCTCTCCCCACTCCGCCCCAAAAGCCACTGGGGAGAACACAGGAAAAAGCCGTCACTTAAGAACGGCAAGGGAGGAGATTGGATCCGCACCGTAAAGAGGACGCTGAGAAAAAGGGCATTGGATCCGGAGGTGTTGAGATTGGGAAGGGGGGGGGGGGGGGTGGAGGTAGAAGAATACTTAGGCTACACTCCTGTTTTAGAGATTTGGCCATTTTTCCTTTCTGTTTTTTGTTTCTCCATATGACTCTCATATTTATACCGCACGTACTAAGGCATCCACACAAATAAAAACTTGATTGTGAGAGACTAATTTCTGACTCAAAACTTGTGTGATTTTACGCAAATTTGGTAGGTTTGATTTTTTTTTCAGCAAACACTGTACCCTCTCAGTCCTTTGTCGTCTGCTAGCTTCCTAACCGCAATGATATGCATGCGCGGGGGTCAACGCTGTAAGGAACACAAGCAATCCTCATTTAGATTATCATTTCCAACTTTCTCGTGACTAACTGGTATTGCTCCACGTCTTCAATCCCAGAAACAAGCACACAATGTATTTTTTCATACTTCAAAACAAAAATCAGTAAAAATCACCATTTTTGCCCCGATTAGCACTTTATAGAAAATACTACATGACCCGCAAGCAATTTGTCTTTGCTTTTTTCGAGGACTGGGGGTGGGGTAGGGGTGATGTTTGTTTGTTTTTTGCATTATCAGCAACCCTGACAGGCCTCATGATCAGGACGCAGGATGACATTCTTCCTAAGAAAGGCGATATTTCTGTCTACACTAAAGACGTCTTCGTCGAAGGCTCAGACAGCGACTTTTGTTGTCTGTCAAATGAGCAAAAATGCGTCACGCTGCCGTTAAGCGGCAGACTAATCAGGCCCAGGACATTCAACTTTGGCCTGGGAGAGAATCGCTATAGTTTTAAGTTGTTAGTGTTTTTTTCCTGGATAAAAATAAGCAGGTGAATGGACCGAGAGGAGAGAACATAGACAAGTCAGGGTGATAAGAAGAACAGGAACAAGGCAGAAACAAAGACAGGGATGAAAAGGGGGAATTCCTAGACCAGAATGTCCAGAAGGTGGGGATGCTATTTATAGTGATAGTCCCAGGCATCCCCATGGGGGTGGGGTGGGGTGGGGAGGATCTGAATACCAGATGTAGTTCGTTTGCAGACACACGAAATAAAAGTAAAGAAGAGAGGAAAAGAAAAGTACAAACATGCAAAAGAAATTTGAAACACATAAATACATGAGAGGGAAAGAGAAGAAGAAGAAGAAGAAGAAGAAGAAGAAGAAGAAGAAGAAGAAATAGAAGAGGATGAGGAGGGGAGGAGGAGGAGGAGGAAGAAGAAGAAGAAGAGGAAGAACAAGAACAACACCAACAACAATAGCAACAGCAGCAACAACAACATAAAAAACAACAACAGCAAGATTGACCAGGTATTTTTTTGGTTTACTGGACACTTAATGCCCACACACACACACACACACACACACACACACACACACACACACACACACACACACACACACACACATACACACACACATCTGTTGCGAAATATTTCAAGTATCGACTGAATATCTTTCCCCTTATTACTTATTTGCATAAAATAGAAAAAATGGACGAACAGACACGAAACAGGCAGCCATACAAACACACAGACAAAGGAAGCCTTATGCTTCAGTTGGAGAACACCTTTTACAAAACTGATTTTTTTAATATATAATAAAAGAGTGACGTGTCATTCTTTGTCGTGATTTATGCGAATATATATGATCTTGTTTGCCTCTGTTGCTTATATTTGGGACTGAAGTCTGTCATTTTGATCGAGGATTACAATTACCTGGCTATATAAATTCCATACATTATTATATGGACAGCACATGATGCAACAGAGGTCAGAAGTCCATGTGTGCACACACTCTGTAAATAACTCCACGTGCAATTGTGTCCAGTTGAAAACCTTCTTCTGTGAATAACGAGATTCTGCAGTGCATGTATTAGGGGTGGGGGGGTGGGGGTGAAAAGTGTTGAGAGGGGAATCTGCAATTGTTACAGAGTCACATTACTTTACTTTTTTCCCTGTTGATGGGCTTGTTTTTTTGTTTTTCAATCATCCTTGTTCTTTAGGATTTACAATGTGTATGCTTGTATATGCCTGGATCTTGTTGGATCAACGGGGTCAACTTAGAACACTCTGATTCATGTCAGTTTTAAAGGTCACTACACAAGAATAGCTGCTATTTGCTTTGCTAAGTATTTATGTAAGAACATCGCCTACACACAAAAAGTTCTGAACTCTTGATGCCTAAACAAAGAGCATGTTTACTCAGATGCACGGTGTAGACACACTTACAAACAAGTGTTACAGCGGAAAATACTGCTGTTGTGGTTGTTGTTGTTGTTGCGGTTTTTGTTGTTGTGGTTGTATTGTTGTTATTGTTGTTGGTAGTGGTGGTGTTGGTGGTGGTGATGGTGGTTGTTTTTGCGTTGCTAGGTCGATACCAGCAGACTATTGGCCCTGACCATAAATGCCAAAGAAGCAATTATTTTTCTTGAAATTGTTCCTACCCTTACGTAAACCTGCAGACCCAACACCGTAGATCTTCTACAATGTTCTGCAATGCTGCAGTTAACATAGATCTTGTTTATGTCATTTTCGATTTTCTTTTTCAAGAAAAATTGCGCTTCTTTCCTTTGTCCTAAATTGTCTTTGTCCTGTAAGCTGATGTTGT
>CM054153.1:59088781-59096281 GCA_028751875.1 Rapana venosa | reverse complement strand
CTTTTCCTTCCTTCTTCTTCATTCTTCTTCTTCTCTTGTTCTTCTCTGGTCTTCTTTGTCTTTCTTTCTTCTTCTTCTTCTTGCTTTTCTCTTCTTGCATATTCTTCCTTGTTCTTCTTAGTCTCTTTTCCTGTTCCTTGTCTTTTTCTTCATCTCATTTCTTTGGGCTCTTTTTCTTTGTCTGTCATTCACACAATTCATGATGTGCTTCTGTTTGACACAGACAAGTTCCACCGTCATGACCAGTTCCTTTCTTCTTCATGTTTTTGGGGAAATTCTTTGTCTGTCATTGATACAGATCAACAATGAGTTGTTCAGGATGGACAAGAGACATAGACAGCGTATGACGACAGGACAACAGTTACTAGCCTTTTTTCAGTAATGTTGGGAAATACTTTCGATTAGATAAGATCCAACATGTTCAAGAGGAATGGTCACAGAAGAACAGACAAGAAGACCATTGCGCAAGGAAATTGCGAAGAAAGAAAATGGCGAGGAGAAAAAGGAAGAAGAAGAAGAAGAAGAATTGCAAGAAGAAGAAGCGAAGAAAAGAGGAGAGAAGAAGAATGAAGAAGAAGAAGAAAAGAATTGCAAGAAGAAGAAGAAGAAGAAGAAGAAGAAAAGAAGAAGAGAAGAAAGAAGAAAGAAGAAGAAGAAGAAGAAGAAGAAGAAGAATTGAAGAAGAAGAAGAAGAAGAAGAAGAAGAAGGAAGAAGAAGAAGAGAAGAAAGAAGAAGAATAGAAGAATGCGAAGAAGAAGAAGAAGAAGAAAGAAGAAGAAGAAGAAGGAAGAAGAAGAAAGAAGAAGAAGAAGAAGAAGAAGAAGAAGAAGAAGAAGAAGAAGAAGGACAAGAAGAAGGACAAGAAGGAAGATGAGGAGAAAACTAAAAAGAATATGTGTATCATAAAAAACAAATAGTATCAAGAAGCATTATCAACACAGCTAACTAAATACTGTTTCTATTGCTTGGAATCTTGCCAAACCAGTAAGCCACTTTGTAGGTCAGGTATTTAATTAAGATATGGTAAACGTGTCCCATAACCTATGAGGTCTTAGGGGAGCGAGGCATCAGAGACCTCAGCTTCTCTAGGGGCCAGCATCTTGAGGGAGGCACCCATCTCCTCTCCCTCGCTGCTTTACCTTCCCTGACCCTAAAGAGGCAGGTACCCATTTACAGCTGGGTAAACTGGGGGACTGTACTGAAACCAAGGCGCGCAAACGGTCACCCATCCAAGTGGGAACCACGCTCGATTCTGCTTAACCTAGCTGGGGAAAGCGAGTTTTCCGACCACTGAGCTATCCCGTCCCAGTCTTCACCTGCCTATGTTATAATGGGATTCGTGCAATTCTGTCTGAATACCTTTATTATTTGCATAAAAAAGGGAAGAAACAAAAAATGTATATATGTAAGCAATCAAATGAAGAAACAAATGGAATAATCTACACCTTAAGCTTAAGACGACGGAAACTTTTCTCCAAATTCGATTCCATTTAGCATGAAGAAAGACGGGCATGTCAATTCTGTTTCCTAGTTTTTGCGATTATCTTCGAGTTGTCTCTGCAGTTCTGTTTATCTTTCGGAATGTGGGTCTGCCATTGTGACACCGCGTGATGTGGTGCATGCCAGAAGTCAGCGTGAGCAAACTCCGTGCATAACTGTGTGAACGTGTGAATGGCGTTCTGTGAATAATGAAACTGTGTAGTGCATACATTACCCAGGAGAGTGCATATGTTAGGTCAGATATATTGCTTTTTAAAAAAATTCCATTTTCAAACCGAAGTTAGAAAGTTTGCGTGTGTTAACAGCATTGCTTTCTAGCCGATTAAAAATGCTATGGAGGATTTATCAATGCGGTTGTTTTGTGCTGTCGATTCAAATTCAAATTCAAACACTCTATAAACTCTTGATTTTTTAAAGAATGTTATTTCCTTTTCTTACAAAAACTTAAAAATAGGCTGTGAGTTTCGAAGTTTGAAAAGGTCACTCCACGAAACATAAGCCGCTTATCTCTGTTGGGTATTTCTTCAGAAACGCCAAAGACAACAAATGTTTCTAAAACAGCAGCGCACGGAGAGAGCCATGATTTCTTATGTGGGAAATGGGGACACCCTCACAAACAAACAGCACACCTGTAAATACTGTTGTTGTAGTTGTTGTTGATGGTTATGGTGTTGCAAGATCGATTTAAACAGACACTTTGCTCTGACCTTTGCCAACGATATGCTTTTTGGGGATCATCTTTCCCCACGTTCTGTGATATAGCAGATGCAATCCACACACACACACACACACACACGCACACAGACACACACATATACACACACACATACACACACACACGCACACACACATACACACACACACACACTTTGAATTGCAAAGCTAAGACTAAAACAAAACGTGTTCACTGCGCTGTTGTTACTAGTGAAAGCTATATAAGTTTCTTTATTTTATTTTAATCTAGTTTTTATTTTATTTCGTTCTCCTGTTTTCTGTATTGGGGGAATTTTTACTGCCAATGCTGTTGCTCTGTGTTGTTGTTGCTTTGTGTTGTCCATGCTGTTCTTGTTGTGGGTGGTTTGTCGATGCCGTTGTTTATTATCTTATTTTCTTATTTTCTTAGTTTTTTGTTATTTCGAGAATAATGGAATAAGCACTCACATGCTTTTTCACATCTTGTCCCCGTGTGTATGCAGTTTTGTAAATTGTGTAATCCGTTCCCACCGGCACACAATGGCCTACTCTTCCGAAAAAAATGCACACACACATGAATGATTTACCAATGTTTTTTGTGAGGAATGGTTCAGTTACAAAGGCTTTGCCCTAAACTCTTTTCTTTAGATGGTGGTGAGTGCCAGAGATTCGCTTTAAGTTGGTTTTTTCTAATTTCTTGTGGTTTTTTGTTTTAGCAACAAACCCATACCTGCTTCACAAAGATGCAGGTTACATTTGTTTACGATATAGCACACACTCACACACTCACACACACACACACACACACACACACACACACACACACACACACACACACACACACACACTCTCTCTGAACTTATTGATTGTGCACACCTATTTCATCTTCGCTGTTCGAATGTTTGTTGGCCTGCTTCTCAAGTCACACTGACTGTTCTGTTGTGATGTTTTGAGTCCTTCGTTTTTACAGTCGATACCCTGACGACAACAGCTTACAGCCCCCCACCGCCCCACCCCCTTCTTTGCTATAAACATCCTACCATACCAATATTATTATTATTATTATTATCGTCATTATTATTATTATTATTATTATTATTATTATTATTATTATTATTATTATTATTATCCCTTTATTTTGCATCCAGGTTGTTTTGTCAGACTGATTTTAAGGTCAGACAAAATCCGAATCGAAATTGACAGAATCTAGACTCTCTCTGTGTCTCTGCCTCTGTCTCTCTTTGTTTGTCTCTCTCTCTTTTCTCTCTCTCTCTCTATCTCTCTCTCTCTCTTTCTCTCTTCGCTCGCTATCCCCTTTTTCCCCTCTCCACCCCCTCTCTCCCTAACCCCCCTCCTCTCCCCTTTCCTTTCTCTCTTTCCCTACTCTCCCCCCCCTTCTCCCCTCTGTCTTTTTGAAAATTCAAAAATCATCCCCAAAATACTCTAGTTGGTCTTTGTGTGTGTGGTGTTGGGGTGTGTGTGTGTGTGTGGTGGGGTGTGTGTGTTTTGGGGGGTTGTGATGGTGGGGTTGTGTGTGGTGTGGTGAGTGGTTGGTGTGTGGTTTTGTGTGGGGGTGTGGTTTGTGGTGGGGGGGGGTGTGGTGTTGGTGGGGGTGTGTGTTGTGGTTGTGTGGGTTGTGTGTGTTTGTGTGTGGTGTGTGTGGTGTGGGTGGGTGTGGTGTGTGGTGGGGTGTTTTTGGTGGGGTGGGGGGGGTGTGTGTTGGTGGTGTTTTTGGGTTGGGTTGTGTGTTGTGGGGTGTGTAAAAAAAAAAGGGGGGTGGGTAAATTTTCTGAGGGGGATTTTTTTCCTGCACATGCCAGTAAAGGAGAAAAAGACAATGACAAAGCTGCTAAAGGGCAGATACGTTTCCCCCACCGCAACAGAGGGGCTCCCTTTGTCCATATGGATTTGCGGACAATCCCTAGACTGGCCTTTTTTAGCCCACGGGCAGAATATCTACCTCTTTTTCCAAAATGGGTGATACCGACACTGCCAATACTCCTTCCTTTTTGGTCAAGCTCCCCAAGACCGTTTGTGGCTGCCTCCATGCCCCTACGATGGTGCCCTAAGGACACGATGTACATGAAAACCTAAGGGGCCAAAACAAGGCCACAGAACACGCTAGGGTTGCCGTGTTTTTTTACATGACTGTGGTCCTTTTTGCTTATCCCCCTACTTCTCCCCCCCGGGGTATTATCCTTCGGGAGTCTTTGGGGGACTGTCCGAATGTTTTGGTTTGGTTTTGATACTTTCGGCCGTTTCTGGGTTTTTTTTCTTCTCTGGCTTTAGCTCCCTACGTTTGGTCGCACAGGCCCAGGATACGTTGGTAACCCCTTGGTTCTTTTTCCTCTTTTTCCCCAAGGACCCCGCGTTCCTAAATGTCTTGCTAAGTCCATGAGGTTGTTGATGTCATCTTGGGGAAATTCAATCTGAAAATCCCCCCCTTCTCAGTTTTTAAAAAAATTTCAGCGACTTCGGGGTCTTCAGCTTTTCCTGTTGAACCGCAAAGGGGGATTTTCTTCGGTTCGGGGTTTTCAGCTTGATTGTGGGGTCAGATCCCATGTCGGGTCACTCCAAATCAGCGCCGGGGAAAGTTCTTCTCTGGGCTTTGTTGATGCCGACTAAATCCGGGGGGGGCCAAGATTGTCAATTGGTTTAGTGCTTTCCATTTGGTGAGGGCCCTCGTTCTTTATGTCTTGTGGGGTATATTTTGGGGACGTAAGATTGTGGTGCCTTTCGAATTTTCAAAAGTCGAGACCTCTACATTTGGTTTTGTCCCCGCCAAAACGCCCACGTCCCGGCCATTGGTCATAAAGGGCAGGTCCGATCTTGGCATTCCGCCCTGGATCACGAGAAAAATCCTTTTTTGGATTTTTTTTGGGCGCCTCCAATCTTCGTAGAAACACTCAAGCCATATTATCTGATGTTGGTGCATGATTTATGAGGGCTGTGTGGTTTTTTTCGCACACGCAGGAGATCATTTTTTTGAATTGGGGGGTACATGGACACATTAGTCCCCTTCTTGTTGACAAAAAATCCTACTCCCCGGGTTTTTGTTTTGGAGCTTTGCCCCTATACCCTAGTTTGTGATTTTCTGTGGTTTTTCGCCGAATCCGACCCAACGGGCTTCGGGCCCGTCCAAGTATGTCCCCTTCGTATCTTTGTATTTTATGGGTTGCTTTGGAGCTTCCCCCCAGGTCCCAAAGGGAGGATGTTCCATTCCAAAGAGGTCCCTTTTCCCCGGGTTTGATCGCTGTTGTTTGCGTCCCATCGCTATTTTCCACCTCCATCCTGGAACGCTCCAAAGGGAAAGGGGCCGGTTTTTGTATTCCGGGCCCCAACCGTCCGGCATTTTTTTTTCTTGCTGTTTCCAGTTGGTATTTCTGTGGGCGTGGGGTTGCTTGGGGCGCCCCCTCCTCTCCAACTGTATTTGCCCCTAGCTGGGGGTTTTTTTGGTCGGGGGTTCTCCCCCCGAGACAGGGAGTACTGGGCTCAGGTTTCCAGTAGAGAGGGAAAACCTCTGACTTGACTTTGAAACGGGGCCCAAGAGTATAGAACGCAACAGGTCTCAAGAAAAGATGAATGAGGCCCTGGGAATGGATTCAGAACAATGCTCCAAGTTGAGAAGGCAATGGGGAAAGGGGACAGCAAAGAGGCGTCCAGACCATCAAAGGACTAACCGTCCCAGCAGCCAAAGACCTCCGTTATTTAGACAAAGAGGGGGCAGTCCTTTCAGAGGCGCCCCTATCATAAGAGATGGACAGAATATTGCAGCGACCTGTACAAATCAAATGAAGGCTGATCCGAACAAACTTTACGGAATCCCCCGACCATCAGATCCTAAAAACACAAGGGCTGGGGGGAAGAGGGTAGAAGAACAGTAAAATCCCGAAAGGGGCAAGTCACCGGGATTGACAACATCCGGCTGACTCATCAAAAACGGAGGCCCCCGAGATGATCAAGGCATTTCAATCATTCCAAAGCATCTGGGCCCCAAAAAAGTGGCCGGAAAAAGGGCCCATCCTCATGTTCCCCTTCCCAAAAAGGGGGAACCCAAGAAGTGCCAAAATTACAAACACCCTCTGAAACCCTCCCCAAACAAAGTTTTGCTACGCATTGCCTTGAAAGACTGAACCCCAAGCAGAAAAAAATCCCACGAAGAACAGCAGGGTTTAGACCCGGGCAAGCCGTCGAGAGATCTTCAACATCAGAATGCTCATAGAGAAGCATCCCAAACATCAGCTGCAGCTCTACAACAACTTCATTGACTTCAGAAGGCCTTCGACCGAGTGTGGCAAGAAGCTCTGTGGCAAGTCATGAGAGACTATAAGCTTCGACGAGGACCTGATTCAAGTCATCCAGGCGCTGTATGACAGCTCCCACAGTGCAGTCCTCATGGGTGGAGAAATCGGGAGTTCTTCCGGACTTCAGTTGGAGTTCGACAAGGCTGCCCGCTATCCCCCGTTCTTTTCAACGTGTTCTGGAGAACATCATGCAGGAGGCCCTCCTGGCTTCAAGACCACATCACAATAGGAGGAAGGCCAGTCTGCAATCTTCGATTCGCAGACGATATTGATCTCATGGGCCGCAGTGAAGAAAAACTCCAGGATCTCACCATCAGACTGGAAACATCAGCCAATGCCCACGGTATGGAGATCAGCACGGAAAAGAGCAAGATCCTAGTGAACAGTACCACACCGACCAGCATCAAGATGAGTGGCGAGACACTAGAGGAGGTGGAAACTTTCAAGTACCTTGGAGCAGTCATCACCAAAGAAGGCACGAGCACACAAGAGGTGAAGATAAGACTTGCTGTGGCACTCTCCTCCATGACTAAGCTGGCGAAAGTGTGGAGAAACCATAACATCAGAACCCACACTAAGGTCAGACTCTACAAGGCACTCGTCACATCCATTGCCTTGTACAGCTTTGAAGCATGGACACTTACTGCCGATTTAGAACGTCGCATTCAAGCCTTTGAGATGAAGTGCCTCAGGCGGATCCTGAACATCACCTACAGAGACCGTAAAACCAATGACTACGTCTGGCAGCAGATCGAGGCACTGGCTGGCAAACAAGAACCATTGCTAGATACAGTCAAACGGAGGAAACTGAAATGGTTTGGCCACACAACAAGGCATAACAGCCTGTCAAAGACAGTCCTGCAGGGAATGGTGGAAGGAGCAAGGAGGCAGGGACGACCACGCAAAAGCTGGATATCCAACATCAAGGAGTGGACCGGCCTCACTGTACCAAACCTCCTGAAAGCAACCCAGGACAGAACCATTTGGCGGTCCACTTGCAGC
>CM054153.1:59076281-59078781 GCA_028751875.1 Rapana venosa | reverse complement strand
GTACCTGCCCACAGCCAGCCTGAGACAAGGCAACAACTGCTGTAGGTCATCGCCCTCTCCAGTGATGACTGAGGAAGAACGGTCTGAATGTATGAGAGAAGAAAGAGAGATAGACACAGATCCTTACTGCGCGGAGCCAACCAAGCCTCGATAGGATTCCTATCACACTAACATCGATCGATCACCAATCTTCGGGGCGAGTGAACACGTCAACTGGCATGCAGCCACACGTTAACCATCCTTGACATCCTCCCTCACACCCCCAGTGGTGTTGTCCACGGGAATATGCACGCGTCAGACCTTACCTTCCAAGACAGTGTTATGACAAGGTCAGTGTCCTCATGTCAAGTCTATGGTACGATAGTAGCTTTGAGATGAAACTTTCGTACTGGAATTGTGTGCCTCAATTTTGCAGACTGCAGAGATAAAAGGGAGAAAGGAGAAAGACAAGAGTGAACACAGTGTCTAGCGATAGTTCCAAACCCTTACAAGGGGAGAATTGGACAGCGGGTCTTCATGGAAGAAGCTTCTGTCTAGCAAGTGTTTCAGGTCTTACCATACTGCACGGAAAGGTACTAGTCCTAGCGAGGGGATGGGATAGCCTAGTGGTTAGAGCGTGTGCATGTTGCGCTCGCGATATACCAACTTGGGGTTCGAATCCCATTTAAGGGAAACTTTTCACATGAAGTTAACATGACTAAATATAAAGGTGTCACATAACCAATAATGTTGTAGACCAGAGAGGCGTCAGAGACCTCACTTCTCTAGGGGCCAGCATAGTGAGGGCGGCGCTTATTTCCTCTCCCTCGCTGCTTTACCCTTCCTGACCCTAAAGGACAGGTACCCATTTACAGCTGGGTGAACTGGGGGACTGTACTGAAGCCAAGGCGAGCAAACCGTCACTCATCAAGTGGTAACCACGCTCGACGCTGCTTAACTTGGCTGAGGGAAAGCGAGTGCTCCGACCACTGAGCTATCGGGTCCCCAACTTTCAGTGCCGACTCTAAAAAAATCCTTCAAAGAAAACTATTAACTGAGGCCCCGTGTGCGAACACACGTAGAACATCTTGCGTGCTCGTGAAAACCTGTTCCGCTTTTCTGAAGTGTGGGCCATTGTCTGCCGGTAGGAACGGATGGTGGATGACAAACTGTAGAAATCTGCATACACACGGTGACTACGTGTAAAAAAGCACATGGAAACTTATTTCATTGTCCTAGAAATGAAAGCATAAAGGTAATAATGAAAGGAAAGGAAATAATATCATCACTATATTCTGGATGTCTTTCTGTTGCTGTTTGTGTCCCTGCCTTAAGTTGTACTTGAACCAACCATCAAGGTGTTTGACATCTTAAAGATAAATTGACATGGCAGTCAGAGGAGTTAAACACCAGTCTACCAAGACAGCTGCAACCAGTTAGCAAGGCAAATGCTCCTCGTGAAGTGCACTGTTGTTCCCCCTTGACAAGACATGGCCGTGAAACAAGAGAGATTTCCCACCGTTTGGTTTTACAAAGTCACAGGGACCCGGGATCACCACCTTCTTGAATTCTGAGGACCTGGTCTGGCTTTGCTCTAAGTAGAAATCTGAGGTGATATTGTGGATGATTAATATGAACACTCATAAACTTCTCCTTTTCTTGTTTGTTTTTCTTCTACTTTCGAGGTCGGGATAGCTCAGCGGCCAGAGCACTCGCTTTCCCCCAGCAATTGTTAAGCAGCATCGAGCGTGGTTACCAAGGGGATGGGTGACCGTTTGCGTGCCTTAGCTTCAGTACAGTTCCCCATTTCACCCAGCTGTAAATGGGTACCTGCCTCTTTAGGGTCAGGGAAGGTAAAGCAGCGAGGGAGAGGAGATGGGCTCCGCCCTCAATATGCTGGCCCCTGGAGAAGCTGATGTCTCTGATGCCTTGCTCCCCTACGACCTCATAGGTTATGTGACACCTTGACCTTGACCTTCTACTACTGTTTGCCTGCTCTAACAATAACCTATCCATCCACAATGTAGGAGGTTGGGAAAACTAGGGTTCCCGTGTGCAGCATACATGTATCGCATGGAAAGAAGGAAAAGTACTTAACATCTGATAACTGGATTGTCAGGCTACACGCTCGGAGAGAAGCGAAGCGCCAATAACACAGCTGTTATCTTCTTTATAGCAACAGCTGCTATTGCCCGGAGTCGTGTGGTGAAGGCGTGTACACATCAATATGAAAGGTTTATTCTGTGTAAAGTAACTGTTTCCCCATTTTCAGTATGAGAAGCAGCAACAAAGATGGCACCAGCAACAGCAGGGGCAGAGGCTTCAGCAGCAGCATTCACAATACCAAGCACCATAGAACTTGACCTAAAAGCTATTTATAGTGACTGTATAGTTATGTTGTCAATTTGCTAGTGTTCGTCCTCTCTCTCTCTCTCTCTCTCTCTCTCTCTCTCTCTCTCTCTCTCTCTCTCTCTCTCTCTCTCTCTCTCTCGTGCGCGCGCGCTATGATCTTCCTCTTTAT
>CM054153.1:59063781-59071281 GCA_028751875.1 Rapana venosa | reverse complement strand
TCTTCTTCTTCTTCTTTTCTTCTTCTTCTTCCTTCTTCTTCTTCTTCTTCTTCTTCTTCTTCTTCTTCTTCTTGTATTCATCTTGTTGTTGTTGTTGTCGTGTTTTTATTTTTTTTTTTTTGTTGTTCTTCTTCTTCTTCTTCTTCTTCTTCTTTCTTCTTCTTCTTCTTCTTCTTTGTATTCGTCTATTGTTGTTGTTGTTGTTGTTGTCGTTGTTGCTGTTGTTGTTGTTGTTCTTCTTCTTCTTCTTCTTCTTCTTCTTCTTCTTCTTTTCTTTTTTTTCTTTCTTGTTCTTGTTTTGTTTCTTGTTCTTGTTCTTGTTCTTGTTCTTCTTCTTCTTCTTCTCTTCTTTCTTTTCTTCTTCTTCTTCTTCTTCTTCTTCTTTTCTTTCTTCTTCTTCTTCTCTTCTTTCTTCTTCTTCTTCTTCTTTTTGTATTTATCTTGTTGTTGTTGTTGTCGTTGTTGCTGTTGTTGTTGTTGTTGTTGTTGTTGTTGTTGTTGTTGTTCTTCTTCTTCTTCTTCTTCTTCTTCTTCTTCTTCTTCTTCTTCTTCTTCTTCTTCTTCTTCTTCTTCTTCTTCTTCTTCTCCTCCTCCTCCTAGATGAAGAAGATGATGGAGGTGATGACGATACGGCTGTTAGTTATGATGATAATGACGACAATAATGACAAAGATGGTGACGGCGGTAGAGGTGGAGGTAGTTATCACGACAGCATTGGAAACGACCATGATGATGGCCACAATGACGACGACAACGATAGCCATCATGGTGATGACAACAACGATGATGGTAATGATTGTGGTTGTGATGAATTAAAGACGACGCCGATAAAGACTGCGACAATGACGATGACGAAGAAGAACTCGATAGTGTAGCAACTGGTTAGGAAAGGGCAGATTGGGAAACGATTAGGAGATATAAAATTACGACGATGAAAAAAGGTGATGATAAACATGAAGTGACCACAATAATAGCGATAATACAACTAAAAAGGTAAAGGCAAAGGAGTCCCATAACCTATAAGGTCGTAGGGGAGCGAGGCGTCAGAGACCTCACTTCTCTAGGGCCAGCATATTGAGGGCAGCGTCCATCTTCTCTCCCTCGCTGCTTTACCTTCCCTGACCCTTAAAAGGGCAGGTACCCATCTACAGCTGGGTGAACTGGGGGAACTGTACTGAAGCCAAGGCGCGCAAACGGTCACCCATCCAACTGGTAACCACGCTCGACGCTGCTTAACTTGGCTGGGGAAAAGCGAGTATTCGACCACTGAGTTATCCCGTCCCCAACTAGCTGCCGCCAATTACATCAATGGTGATGTTAACGCTGACTGCGATATAATCGACAGCTAAGGCAGCATAAAGTTCAAGCAAAAATAAAAAAGCAGTCAAATAAAGAATAATTATGTCCAGCACAAAAGACTTCTAAATGGATTCTTAAACCCTAACAAGCTACACGGATTAACAGCTTCAACACAAACCAAACTGTTCCCAAAATCATTGAAAGAAGCACAACTAGTCTAATAAACAAAACATCTCGTACATAGTAAAAGAAACGAAGCGATTCTATCAAATAAAATGCAATAACAAAACACTCACATAAAGACAAATAATCATCTTAGCAAGTTCAACACAGTTTTTCATCCTTCTGCAAAGTTCACAAAATCAGACTGTATTGAGGCGACAGTCTCCCATGTAATCCCGGATTAAAGTTCTGTCCTTTCTCCGTGCCACAAACAGTCCATAAAAACTGCATCATATCCGCTGCAACTTTTCTTAACACATGCTTTAATTGCACATTCGCAATCAGCTTTAACTTTCTGTGTGCTGAGAATTGGTCATGATTTTTACAAGTTACGAACATTACAAAAATATGGCAGTTTTTAAAAAATAATTTATAACAGACCTCCTGTATCCATACATACGTTGTTCTAGATAAGGGACTGGTAGCCATGCACATGGAAAGGTTTTTTTAAAAAGGTGAAAAGGTTAATTGCTTGCACAGACTAGGAAGCTCGCAAACAAACCAACAATTAAACAAAGAGATAAATACTACACCTGCACACACTGCAAAATATGCTTGTAAGTTTGTGATAACGAAATTACCAGCCGAGATATGAAAAAACAACCCTGAAGGTTTCAGTAGGACAGAGAGAGAGAGCAAAAGGTGAAAAGGTTAATTGCTTGCACAGACTAGGAAGCTCGCAAACAAACCAACAATTAAACAAAGAGATAAATACTACACCTGCACACACTGCAAAATATGCTTGTAAGTTTGTGATAACGAAATTACCAGCCGAGATATGAAAAAACAACCCTGAAGGTTTCAGTAGGACAGCGACAAAAGATTGGATCCTGTTGTATTCATTCTTGTACTGCAAGCTCTCTCTCTCTCTCTCTGTCTCTCTCTCTCTCTGTCTCTCTCTCTCTTCTCTCTCTCTCTCTCTCTCTCTCTCTCTCTCCTCTCTCTCTCTTTCTTCCTTTCCCTCTCCCACTCCCCTTCTCCTTCTCTCTCATTACTATGTTGTCAATCAAGCAACAATACATGAACAGGGTGAAACTGTTGGTAAACTAATCTGTCTGAATCCAGTGTGTGCACTTTGGATGCCTTATTGTTTAGACAAAGCATTAGCTGCCACACACAAAAAGTATTAATCTGCTCTGGTATGTCTTGAAAATTAATCAATGTGAGTGCCATGCATTATCATTTAATGTTGGAATAATCGCCATCACCGCCAGAGGCACAATGTATCCTTTAGTGTTAGCATTTGACGGAGTATCCCATTATTGCGGAGGTATATATTGTGTGTATGTGTGTAAATGTATGTGTGTGAGTGTATGTGTGTGAGTGTTAGAGAGACAGACAGACAAACAGACAGATAGGTAGGCAGAAGATGGACAGAGAGAGGGAGAGAGAGGTACAGATAGAGACAGACAGACACACAGACAGACAGAAAAGCGAGACAGATAAAGAGAGAGACATACATAGAGAGAGAGACAGATACACAGAGACACAGATAAAGAGAGACACAGAGAGAGGGAGAGACAGAGAGAGAGGGAGAGACAGAGACAGAGAATGAGAGGGAACATGTGAGAGAGAGAGACACAGACACACAGACAAACTGACAGACAACAGACAAACAGACAGACAGACAGCGGATACAAGAGTCAGAGGGGCAGTCAGTCACAAAGAGAATACATGTGAATTGAAATGGCGATGACTAGGCAGGGGACGCAATTTGGCTGCACATCAAAGACTGAGATAATTATTAGTGTCCCGTGGCCATGGTGACGCTATAGTCATCAGAATGATGATGACAGAGAGAGACAGACAGGCAGACAGACAAAAAGAGAGGAGAGGACAGACATACAGACAGAGAGGAGAGGGGAGAGGGACAGACAGACAGACAGAGGGAGAGGGGAGAGGGACAGACAGACAGACAGAGGGGAGAGGGGAGAGGGACAGACAGACAGACAGAGGGAGAGAGAGAGAGAGAGAGAGAGAGAGAGAGGACAGACAGACAGACAGACAGACAGAGAAGAGAGGAGAGGAGGGAGAGACAGACAGAGGGGAGAGAGAGAAAGACAGCCAGCCAGAGAGACAGAGATGAGAAGGGGGGGAGACAGACAGAGGGAAGAGAGAGAAAGACAGACAGACAGACAGAGAGGAGAGGTGGAAATATAGACAGAGGGGAGAGACAGACAGACAGACAGATAGACCGATAAACACACAGACACACAGAAACACATAGATGCAAAGACACACAGACAGAGGGAGAGAGAGCAAAATGGAAGGGAGAAAGTGAGAGACAGAGATAAAAAGACAATACAGACAGAGGGAAAGAGAGAGAGAGAGAGAAAGAGAATGACACACAGAGAGACAGACAGATAGACAGACAAACAGACAGACAAGAAATTAAAATGGGGGGGGGGGAGGGCGCAGCAACCGGAAGAGAAACGAACAGAACAGCACAGAAACAGAAAACTACACACAAAACAGACAACACTTTCTCTCTGTACCTGTGTATTGGCAGACTGTCCAGTGCACATCACGCCACCAAAGCACAAACTAGAAAAGACTACTAAACGAACCCATTGCTCCTCTTTCTAAATCGCGATAGTTGAAAATCCCCAGGGAAACTTGTAACACCCTTCATGTCTAGACTGTACCATCAAGACAGAATAGGTACTGGGCAGCTTTCACCATTCCGCTGCTTCACTCAGTCTTATATAACACTCGTTCTGCTTGATGTTATGCATAAGGGTTTTGTATGACTTCATTCGAATCGGTAATTTATTGCAAGAAATAATTTTACAACTCCAAATCCATCGATCAGTCGATTGATTAAGAGATATGTTGGTGGTGAAATATGCCACTGAATATAATGTTTGAATAGTCAGGATTTAAAGTTTACACCAGCCCCACTAAAATGGTATTGTTTGAAGAATTATTCATACTTCCCACGCTAAAAATTCAACGCAGCAATCACGTTGACGTCAAGTGTGTGATTGAATACCGCTGTAAAGACAGGGGTGTACTCTAGGACTTTTTTGCGAGTTTGTGGAATCCATTGAACCCTAACATTATGGAATCTCAACGTTTCATATTGGCTCCAGTGCATATGAGTATATACACGCACAATGCTTAGCCACCCTTTAAATACGTTCATTTCGTTGTGTTGTCTTCCCAATCTTTATGTCCTTCAGCTATCGAGGCACTTCCTGTTACCATGCCCTACAACATATTCCTTGCTAGACCAGCCTTACATTTCGCTCTCTCTCTCTCTCTCTCTCTCTCTCTCTCTCTCTCTCTCTCTCTCTCTCTCCTCTCTCTCTCTCTCTCTCTCTCTCTCTCTTCTCTTTATCTCTCTCTCTCTCTCTCACACACACACACACACACACTCACACACACACACACACACCACACACACACCACACACACACACACACACACAGAGTCTTAGTCATGCCTTTTGTGTAGTGTTTTTAGGGAGGGAGGCAAGACAGTGAATTTTTTCGGGGAGGGTTTAATTGATGACCATTGTCTGTTTTCTCCCTGATCGAATGTCCACAATTGACTGTCACTTCTGCACAGCGAGGAAGCCTTGACAGGCACGGATGCTGGCTCCTGCCATGCCTAGGTAATTATGTGGTTCAGCGATGCGTGCGAGCGTGCGTGCGTGTGTGTGTGTGTGTGTGTGTGTGTGTGTGTGTGTGTGAGAGAGATAGAGAGAAAAAATGAATGTGGCAGGCAGAGACTAACATGCAAAGAGACCAAAACAGACACAATAGTTTTCTTTCTTTTCTTCTTGATCTCTCAGTTTGGCATAGGTAAAAAAAATGTCTGTTAGCAACAACACGCAGACAAACACAATCAAACACACACACACAAACCTACACACACCTACACACACCTACACACCTACACACACACACAACCCACACACACACACGGGCGATAGATATCCTCCCTTACCTTATCCCCCCCTTCCAGTTTCAGATGCTTAGAGCCCCAAGGACTCATAAACCAATAGAAGCAGACTAGGATTTGCGACTTAATTGACAATAAAGCAACGTTTGGTAGACTGTGACCAAGACTTTTTGCAATCATGTTTGCCTGTCGTTTTTGATTATTACTTCCAAACAGCAGAGGAGGCAGCTGCTGTTTTGGAAATTGGGCAGAAATTTGATTATAGTGGAGATGCCTTGCCCACAGTACATACCCACTCTCTCGGCAAAGTGGGCATAAGGACAGTCGGCGTTGGAAATGTTCTCCAAAGACCAACCAGCCCCCAGGGCTGCAGCACAGATGGACTGTGCGAGTCAAGCCTCCTAGTCAGAGAGTCATAGTCGATCACTAAAGACTAAGCTGTAAAGTGGAATTCCATGAGCGGGAAAGAAATCCGCTGATCATACAGCCTCTCACTTTGATGTTGCCCGCAGCGTCAGTTGTTTCATCAAGGACTGTGTAAAAGCCCAGGTGCTGAAGGCATTTCCAAGAAGTAGTCACGAAAGCAGATTAAACTACACTCAGTCAACGTTTCCTTTATTTTCTGGTTTATGTTATCCTCACAAAACTAAAGCCGAATTCTTGCTGGATATACTACAAATGTACAACGAAAATCTTTGACATTGGTTACAGCACCCAAAAGTACCCAACAGTGCAGATAATACATCAATGATATCAATGTCATTAATCTTTCAAAACGCTTGGTTCATACACCGATTTTGTCGGCTTAACACGCAAAACCAGACGTTTTCAGCAACATAATACAGGTTACGACCAAAACTCGGAGTCCACGCCACAGCCATCCACGTCCATGTCAATCGTCCACGCCACATTCATCAGGTACAGACTTCTCACCCTGACTTTAGAGTTGACAATGACCTGCATGACGTATCCCTTATCTCCTTTTGGAACGGTCAAGACACTGCACTAAAACTGACTGACAATGCTTCATGGGCTAGTCTGACATCTTGTGGAGTCCAAAGAAGCACCTACGGTGACAATAATATGATAATTATGCACACATGACACCACACCGGTAATACCTGCAAAAGCTATAACCAAAGCTACTCTCTGTCTCTTTATCTCTGTCTATCTTTCTGTCTGTATGTCTGTCTGTCTGTCTACCTGCCCCCACCCCCCCTCTCTCTCTCTCCTCTCTCTCTCTCGTTGTGGTAGTTGTAGTTGGGTTTTTCTCTTATTTTGTTGATATTCCCTAATCAGGGCAAAGGCCGGAAGAAAAAAGTATGCTCTTGCCTATTTTGTTAGCCTTGAAAAATAAAGATTCATCCATCCATTCATTCATTCATTTATTCTCTGTCTGTCTGTCTGTCTGTCTGTCTGTCTGTCTGTCTGTCTGTCTGTCTGTCTGTCTCTCTCTCTCTCTCTCTCTCTCTCTCTCTCTCTCTCTCTCTCTCTCTCTCTCTCTCTCTCTCTCTCTCTCTCTCTCTCTCTCTCTCTCTCTCTTTAAGCAGGACATAGAAAGAAAACTGATGTATACTATTCTGTACGTGTATGAGTAGGCATACATATCGAAACAATTACTGACTGACAAATAGACAGATAGACAGATAAGCAGACAGGCAGACAGATAAACAAGAAGACAGATAAACAGACAGACGGACAAACGAACAGACAGACAGATAAACAAACAGACATAAAAACAAACAGACAGACAGATAAACACACAGACAGACAGATAAACAGGCAGACAGATAAACAAACAGACATATAAACAGACAGACATATAAACAGACAGGCCATTCTCAGCTTAAAAAACGCGCCCGCGTTTAATCTGACAGGCACGAAGCGTCGTTCATGCGTTCAACAATGTGTTTATGATGACACCTCCTGGAAAACGTCCGCATGCATCAGCCGTTAAACTGGCAGGCGAAGCGATTGTCCTCATTGGATTATGAAGCACTTTCCCCGCTTGAACAAGATCATCATGGCCAACATCCAGAAGTAAAGCAGTCCTTGTAGGGAGAAGAGAGAGAG
>CM054153.1:59058781-59061281 GCA_028751875.1 Rapana venosa | reverse complement strand
TGTCTGTCTACCTGTCAGTCTTTCTATTTCTCTGTCTCTATGTCTGTCTTATGTCTTTGTCTCTCTGTCTCTGTCTGTCTCTCCGTCTCTGTCTATGTCTGTCTCTCTGTATTCTTCTTCTTCACCTCCTCCTCCTCCTCCTCGTTCTTTCTTCTTCTTCTTCTTCTTCTTTCTTCTTCTTCTTCTTCTTCTTCTTCTTCTTTCTTCTTCTTCTTCTTCTTCTTCTTCTTCTATTCTTCTTCTTCTTCTTTTTCTTCTTTCTTCTTCTTCTTCTTCTTCTTCTTCTTCTTCTTTTCTTCTTCTTCTTTTCTTCTTCTTCTTCTCCTTCTCTTCTCTCTCCTCCTTCTCCCACTCCTTCTCCTTCTTCTTCTCCTTATTGTTTTTCTTCTTTTTGTTCTTCTTCTCATTCTGTTTCTTCTTTACACCTAATGTCATTTAAGTTTATACTACACATAACCACGGCAGACGATTTACCTGCGTAAAACTGGAGCTGCTTTCTAAGGGATGAGCGTGTCGACACAAGAACAACACCATGCACTTTGAAATTCAGGCCTGCCTGTTTTCCCTTTCCCTCTAAGAGCCACTTTTTTATCGCCAGGGATAACACTTATGTTTGCCACAGACGTGGGTTCTTTTACATGTACTACACCTTTGTTGCACACAGGACTTAGCTTTATCGTCAGATCTGAACTAATGTTGACTGAAGAAGAGAAAACAAATTCTGTGAATAGACGCCTGAGTAAATATTCGAATCTGTTACCATCAGATTATGATTCAGTACTCCAGCCACTAGACAGTTCCATCCCCATACCAAACAGAAACAAACATCTGTGAGCTGCAGACAGAAACGAAGTCCTCCTTGACCCTCAGTGTGGATGTATTATATGGCTGCACTTCCTTCAGCCTCCTTATTTATCAAGGAGCCGGAGAGCAAGGCTGGATGGACTGTGCTGTCCGGGGAGTGTGGAATTGTGGCGTTTCTGCGAGGGATGAGAAAGCGGAAGGGAGATAAATGCAGACAGAGAGAGAGAGAGAGAGAGAGAGAGAGAGAGAGATACATACAGACAGACAGACAGACATACATACATACAGACAGAGACAGACAGACAAACAAGCAGAAAAATAACACAGAGACACAGAGAGACGCTGAGAGGGAGTTTGAGAGAGACAAGACAGAGAGAGATAGAGAGACAGATAGAGAGCTGTACAGATAGAGAAGAAAAAGATGGAGAAGAAGAAGACGAATTGCGAAGAAGAAGAAAAAGAAGAAGAAGGTCAGCCAGGCTGTGGACTGGACTAAGGATATTCATGACTGATATCTAAGGAGGAGACGACATTGATTATTCCCTGTTAGTGCCAGTAGCTTCTATAGGAGAACGGGAGCGCTTGTCTGTATGTCTGTCAATATGTCTGCCTGTCTGTATGTCTGTCTGTCTCTCTGCCTCTTTGCCTATCAGTCTGTCTGTCTTTTCGGTGTTGTGTCAAACTAACTTTGCTTACCAGGGTTCGCTTTAGGATCTTTGCGGAGTATGGTGCTGTGGTGGTGGCGAGGGTGGTCGTGGTGTGGTGGTGATGCGCGCGTGTGTGTGTGTGTGCGCGCGCGCGCGCATTTGCGTGTGTGTATTTCAATGTTCGATGAGTTAGTGAAGTAACGTCATACTTCCCTTGCACTGTGTGTTTATCTGTCCCATGCAGTAAATATATATCAGATTTTGAAAAAGCATTGGCAGGATGTCTGCTACAAAGATCTGATGACCTCTAGTAAGGAAAACACACCTTGCCAGCCGCCATGGCGCAGCGGTTAGCGCCTTGGGTTACGGACTGGAAGGTCGCGGGTTCGATTCCCATAAGAGTCATAGGGATTTTTGACTCCGGCCGGCTCCTACCCAGAGTGTGCTGTAGGCTCAGTGGGAAGACTGGGACCACACTGTCGAGCTTCATCCACTTAACGGATGCGAGTTTAAGAGTGTTGCTCAAATTACCTGACCAACACTGCAGGTGTCTGTATCTCTCGGGCCTGGTTGATGCCGGGATATAATATGATAGTAAGCGTAGAGTACAACCCTATCAAGTAGTCTCAAAGCACATGCACTTCCACAGCAGCATCATTACGTCATCATAATTGTCATTGATCATCATGCAATAAAATAAAATTGCCTCTGATTCAGTGGTCCCAGTTGCTCTGGTCTCATGGTGACCTCAGATTTGGTTTGCTAATACACATTTGTGCTTGTGGTGAGTTTGTGTCAAAGCCTTTGGAGTTTGTGCTTCACGGGGGACGGTCGTTGGAGGGACGTTGTGGTGGTTGCCACATCGGGTGGGCAACTCACTCAGTCTGGCTCTGCGACTGAGCTAATACTGTCGTTAGTAGGGGGCTTAGTAGGTGGTGTCCTGCGTATGTTAGCTCAGAACAGGCACCACTGAACACCACCAAAGTGACCCAGCAGCAGTGCAGGGTCCCTCTGGCTGGTGGCTCTACAGTGGCCTGATAGTGATGGGC
>CM054153.1:59043781-59056281 GCA_028751875.1 Rapana venosa | reverse complement strand
CCCCCCCTGCTTCTCATCCTGTAAGCGAATGGAGCAGACAGGAACAGTGTGAATGATTTGCTCTGTGGCTTCTAGAACGTCGGTACATTCCAGTGATTGAGGCTGTTTGCTGTAGAAAGTGGTGCTGGATTTGGAAGTGATGATGATGATGATGATGATGATGATGATGATGATGATGATGGTGGTGGTGGTGGTGGTGGTGGTGGTGATGCTTTAGTGGCAGGTACTATGGCTGAGCAGAAGAGCACTGAAGTCACCTTGCTCCATGATGTCGGGGGTTCGAATCTTTGACGAAGTGTCTGGTGAATCAAGGGTAGGGAGTATCATGATCTTGGAGGTCAACATGAAATAACACACCTGCCACTGACTAAGCTCCTTTCATTTCTCTCTCTCTCTCTTTCTCTCTCTCTCTCTCTCTCTCTCTCTCTCTCTCTCTCCTCTCTCTCTCTCTCTCTCTCTCTCTCTCTCTCTCTCTCTCTCTCTCTCTCTCTTTCTATATTTGCAGAAGACCAACATTTGTCTTGGTCATTTAATGCGATCTTTAAAGATCAGATGATTCACGTCAGCATTTGGAGGGTTACAGCAAACTGGCTGTTCCTAAGTCTCTTGTTGGTGTGTTTATTGGCAGCACTGTTTTGAGGATGCCGAAATTCAAAGTGTCTACCACATTGTTGAAAAATAACACATTGTCTAAGTCATTTCTTTTTTCGTCCTTTAATTGTTGCATTCTCCCACATTTACATACCCACTTGAGCGCAATATCGCTCACTTTAAAATGTTTCTCAACTCTCATTATAATTATCAACATTTGATATCTTAAAATGTGCTGCCAACATCAACTACAAGCTTGAATTATGATGACAACGTCATCACTTTTACTGCTAAAAAATAAAGATCTCTCTGTCTGTATGTCTATATGTTTGTCTCTCTCTCTCCCCCCCCTCTCTCTCTCTCTCCCTCTCTCTCTCCCTCTCTCTCTCTCTCTCCCTCTCTCTCTCTCTCTCTCTTTCTATTAAAAGAAAGTTATATTATAGATATGGAAAATTATTGTTTTCGTGTTGCCATCACGCAGTTAAGGTTTAATGTACTCCCACTGAATAACAATGTACATCGATATAGTGAATCTGTTCATGATAAATTCTGTCCATTTTGCAAAAATCAGATCGAAAATGAAAAACATTTTGTGTTATTTTGTGCTACGTATGAAGATTTAAGGGTCAAATTTCTAAAAGAGTCAAAAGAACTTCCTCTGAACATGTTGCTTAGAGCCACTGATCCTATCCACAGATACAATTTATCTAAATATGTGTTTCATGCAAGCAATAGGCGGAAGAAAATACTTTAAGTCTATAAGGTAACCAATCCTATGATGTACGTCTGGTAAACCATTTAAACATGTTCACCCTTGTTTATATCGCTATTATCAAGAATTTGTGGCATAACATGATTATGTTTTTCTGCATCTCCCTTTTTATACTAATGTCTCTGACTCTGATGATTTCAGTAAATGTGAAATGTAAACTGTGAGTTGACAACTGTCCTTAAAATATGAACTGTAGTAGGTATGAGATGTACCATTATGATTCTCAATTAACCAATGATTGTAGAATATAGATAGGTGCTGTTATATAAGATATTTTCTTATTTTCTTTTCTATATTTTATTGTGGCCTAAGGCCAATGTGCAATTAAATCATTTCAGAGTTCAGAGTTCTCTCTCTCATAAAGAGAGGTATGATGTGTATAGATCGTTTAAAAGTATTTTTGTAAAAGAGCAGTATTTAAACTTTATAGATGTCTACTGCTTTCGTGTAGCAATTGCACAAGCAAGAGTTAATGTTTTACCTCTTAAAAATAATGTGTATAGATATAGTGATAATATCCGAGATAAATTGTGTCCATTTTGTAAAACGAACTTTGAAAATGAAGCCCACTTTCTATTGGAATGTTACATGTACTCAAACTTAAGAGAAAAGTGTTTAAGCAAATGCATCAATGTACCATTGACAGATATGTTCAAAGTAAGAAATGATGAGTACAAACATAGTTTGTCTAACTACATTTTTTCATTCTATTAACAAAAGGAAAATAATGTTGGCGCAAATACTTTATTGGAAAACTGCTACGATTTGATATACTCAATATGGATGATTTTTCTTAGACAGCATCTTCTTTCTATGATTGGGTTATGATTGATTTAAGGTTTATAATCAAGAAATAGAATAAATGGTGTTTTTCTTTTGTATTTAGTCATGACCTGTTACTGACATAATCTTTTTGCATTATTTGGCTATGTATATGTTGGTGTTTTTCTTCTCTAATCAGTCATAAATCATTATTTGTTTGTGCATTTGCTTTGCCAATGATATGAATGAACCCATTGTTCTATCCCAAGCCCAACAAATGTATTGTGGTCCAAGGCCAATGTACATTAAATCATTTCAGTGTTCAGTGTTCAGTGTTCTCTCTTTCTATTGTTTAATCTCCGTTAATCTGTCTCCTGCACTTTTTAAAAATGTTTTATCTTTTGATAATTTCATTTGAGCGTTTGTAACTGATTCCGCGTTGCACAAATACCTGTGAACGTAAGGGATAACACTTAAGATTAAAGTTAAATTTTTATAAAGCGTATGTACTTTACTAAGGGAAAAATGGAAGGAGTATGGAATGGACAAGAAAAACAGAAGAAAAAACAGAGGAAAAGCATGGAAAGGCATGTTATAATCCCTGATAGGGAAACAAATACAGCTGCAGAAAAAAAAAAAAAAAAAAAAGGGTGAAAGGGTGGCGCAGCGCTAAGTGGCGACGCGTTCTCCCGCTCTCCCCGGGGAGAGCAGCCCGAATTTCACGGAGAGAAATCTGCCGTGACTTAAAGTAAAATCTGAGCGCTTTGATTTGTTGCTTTACAAGATTCAGCGCTATATAAATTCCATACATTATTATTATTATTATTATTATAAAGGCAGACAGGAGAATGAGGAGTCACTACAGGACAGACAGACTGGACCATCCGCCGCCTGCTTCCCTGGAGACCCCAGCCCCTCCTGTAGTGTTTGTTCTGTGTTCTGTCCTGTCTGTGTGTTTAACGCCGTTGGTGGGAGTGACGTGTCTGCGGTCATTAGACTCCATTACCGTAGCGTAGGGTTTGTTTCATCTGTCTGTCTATGTATGGATGTATGTATGTGTTTATCTGTGTCTTTCGTTATGTGTGTATGTCTCTTTTCCACTGCTACTTTGCTTCTATCTATCTATCTATCTATCTATTTACCTATTTATTTATCTATTTACCTATTTATTTATCTATCTATCTCTCTATCGATCTATTTAACTATGTATCTACCTATCTATCTATCTGTCTGTCTATCTATCTATCTATCTATCTATATATCTATCTATCTATCTATCTATATACATATCCATCCATCCACCCATCTATCTATCTATCTATCTATCTATCTATCTATCTATCGATCTATCTATCTATCTTTCAATCTATCAATCTATCTATCTATTTACCTACCCACCTACCTAGGTATCTCTATATTTCTCTCTCAATCTCCGTCTCTCTCACTCTCTCACGCACACATAAGCACACGACCATATTTTAAAAAACCCACCAAACTAAGCTAATGAAGATACTGCGTGATAGTTACGAACAAAACCAGAATCGATGAATAAAACTTGGCTTGGAAGGTGGAGGGTGGTGGTGGTTAGGGCTAGGTGTATGAAACCCCAGCACACAGAAACTCAACAGCTGTTTTGCTATCCACAGATGCAGCAAAGCCAAACATCAGATGTACGCCGACACTCTACACCAGCGCACCATGCTGAAGTTACTCCTGGTCCTGTCTTCCTTCTCAGTCAGGGAACAGGGTCCTACATCTGGCAATGCCATCAACAAGAATAAGTCTGGAGGGTACTGTGTCCAGTCTCAAGACATATTTATTTCAAACCTAAGATTTTCCTGGACTTGTTGGAACTATTAACTAACTGTTACTGGTTGTATGACTGTGTAAGAATGAGTTGAGTGCACGCGCTTTGATTTGTCTCTGCAAGGTATAGCGCTATATAAATACCATTTAGTAGTAGTAGTAGTAGTAGTAGTAGTAGTAGTTTTGCCATTCCTTTTTGTCCCTTCATTGCAAACTTTTCACCTTCTTTTGCTTACATTTTGGAAGGGAAAGTAGTCAAAAATAGTGATGTGTGTGGGAAGAGGTGGGTGAATGAGAGTGTGCATATAGGTGTGTAGTTATGTCGTGGGATAAAGAAGGGATGAATAGAAAACATCGTGTGTGCATTGCAGGGTGAATGTACACAGACACACACACACACACACATATATGTATGTGTATATATATATATATATATATATATATATATATATATATATATATATATATATATATATATATATATATATATATATATATATATATATACAGAGACAGACAGACAGACAGAGAGAAATTTGTAGATACGTGTGCATGCACGCGCGTGAGCACGCCCGTAGCTGCTAGCTAGCACTTAGCAAAACCATAGAGTCATTGGGCCTAGCGCGCTGGCTACAGTCACAGTCACACTCTCACTGGTTTGCCCAGACAACTGGAATTATTTTACACACGAGTTACCATTTCCAACGCTATAATGAAGATTCCACCTGTCCCTTTATACGCTAGGCTGGCGATAACAGCACAATAACTGGACATACCGCCATATGAAATATGTCATGCCTCATCAGTGCTGGTCTGCTTCAGTAGGCATATGATTATTATAGAGCGTGATGTGTTCTGAATAATGCTGTCAGCATGTTCAGGTTAACTGCCTGTGCAAAATATGAAAAGGCGTTGTTGTTGTTGTCGTTGTTGCTGCTGCTGATGTTAGTGGTGGGTTTTTTTAGAAGTAGTGGACTGATTCAGGATAAAAAGCTGGAGAATATGGCATGTGCAACAGCAGTGAGATTGCACCGTTGATTGAAGCACCTGTACCCTAGCCCAAATCTTTGTCTGATGTCAGCAAAGTGCCAAGTACACGTTTTAGTGGAACTATCACAATGAACTTGGGAGCCAGAGAGAGAGAGAGAGAGAGGGAGAGAGACAGAGACAGTCAGATAGACGGACAGACAGAGACCAAGACCGAGACATATGCATGCACACACACACGCACACGCACACGCACACGCACGCACGTACGCACGCGCACGCACACACACATATACTGCAGCAAAATATCATCACACAGAAAACATAACCATAACCACAGCACCAGAATCCGACAACAACAAAACCAAGCCATTACAAGACTGCAAACACACACACACACACACACACACACACACACACACACACACACACACACACACACACACACACACCACAGATCTCGAGAAATAGCTAGACAGTAGACAGACTTAGCAAAACGAGTCACCATCCATTGATAGCAAGATGTGTTGGCTCTTACTCAACTTACACTCTGCAGAAAGCATGGTATGGTCAACAAGAAGAAAAAAAATATTCACCGACGACAGATGCACTGGATGGATAGATGGATGGATGAATGAATGAGTAAATGAATGAATAGATGACTCATCATCATCATCATCAGTCCCGTGACCTTGGCGGTCGTGGAGGAGACACGAAAGAAGAAGCCGTGGTAAGCCTGTTCCATCCATCTCGGTCCTCGACTCTGCGCAGTAGTGCCGAGTCATTCATCCTGGTCCATTCTCTGATGTTGTCCATCCATGACTTGTTCTGTCTTCCCCTCTTTCTGCCACCTTCGAGTGTTCCCTGCAGTACTGTTTTTGGCAGAGTGTTGTGGCGGGTGACGTGGCCGAACCATGTCAGCTTTTTCTTCTTGACGATGGTGAGAAGGGGTTCCTGTGGACCTGCCAGCTGTGTTATTTGGCTCTTGACAAATTCGTTGGTCTTTCGTTCTCTCCAGGATATGCCCAACATTCTTCTATGGCATTTTGTTTCAAATGACTGGATTCGCTTTGCTGTTTCACCAGTCAATGTCCAGGTTTCACTTCCGTACAGCAGGATAGTCTGAATTAGGGCTTTGTAGAGCTTTAGTTTGATTGGGAAACTGATCTCTTTACTTTTCCATATGGTGGTGAGTTTTGTCATGGAAGATGTTGCCATGGCTAGTCTGACTTTGATTTCTGTCGTCGATTGCCCTTCCTTTGTGAGTGTAGCCCCAAGGTATTTAAAAGCGTCTACCTCCTCCAGTTGCTGGCCGTTCATGTAAATTTTAGCAGTGGCGTTGCTCGTGCTGTTCACAAGTACTTTACTTTTCTCCGAGCTCACCTCCATCCCATATGCTCCAGCTCTGTTCGCAAGTCTGGTCGTAAGATCTTGCAGCTCTGTGTTACTTCCGCCCATGAAGTCAATGTCATCGACAAACCGCAAGTTGTTGAGGGGTCTGCCGCCAATGGAGATGGTAGAGTGGAAGTCATGGAGGGTCTCTCTTATAATGTTTTCCAAAAACAGATTAAACAGGACTGGTGATAACAGGCATCCTTGTCGGACCCCAACTGTGGTTTTGAAGTAGTCTCCGACCTAATTGTTCAGAAGGACTGCACTGAACAATCTGGTCGGAGACTACTAAACTTCTGCTAATCCGAATCATATGGTATGCTGGCAGATAAACGATGACAGTACATAACCGAAAAAGGCAAAAAGAGGAGAGGACAAGAGAAATCTAGACAAGACACCAAGATCAGTCTAAACATGGCAAAACCAAATAAAATAGCACAATGAAAAGCCCAGAACTGACCGAGGAAGTCAAAGACAGATGGAAATCATGCAGGCGAGGTAGTACACAGGACTCCACTAGACCGAACCAGACCAGACAAGGTAATATCATACCAGTCAAACACGAAAAGACGTGACAAGACAATACACAAACACCAACCAACCCATAATTATGACTAACCTTTTCTGTTGTAGAGCACAGTCAGAACAATAACTGTAACCCCATAAGTGCCACCCATCATAATTATACAGTCAGTCCTCTTTCTCCTCCTTTCGAATGATCTCCCTTCTTTTTTGGACTCGTAGTGCAACATTATTTTCTAGATCAGACTAATGCGCTCCCTTGTCATATCCATATTTCTGTATGCCTGTGAATCATGGACCCTGACTGCAGATTTGGAGAGAAGAGTACAGGCGGTGGAGATGAGATGCTTTCGGAGACTCCTTGGCATCTCCCACAAAGACCACATAAGCAACGAAAGCGTGCATAACAGAATCCAGCAAACCATTGGACCCTATGAGAGCCTTCTAACGATCGTGAAAAAGCGTAAACTTAAATGGTATGGGCATGTCACAAGATCCAAAGGACTTGCAAAGACAGTTTTACAAGGCACTGTCCAAGGAGGAAGAAGAAGAGGCAGACCAAGGAAGAGCTGGTAGGATAACATCAGCGAATGGACAGGCCTAGAACTCAACAAAACCCTGAGAAAGGCAGACCAGAGAGAGGAATGGAGGGAACTGGTTGTTGAGTCTTTGAGGGTGCCCCCACGGTCGTCAGACTACGGGACAGATAGATAGAATAGAGTGCAAAACGCAAATTGGTAACACGCTTTTGTATACAATGAATTTTTTTTATGTTCTGCTTGTGGAGAAAGGTGCTTGCAGACGTATAATACTGTTTTAGATGCAAAACATACTGTAGATGCAAAATACCTTTCTTATAGTATTTCTCCAAACAACAATGTTGCAATATGATGGAAAATATGTTAGAATATTGTTGCAAACAGCTTTGATTAAATATTGAATGATGTCATTGATATAATAATTATTGTTGCAAATACCTCCGCTGATATGTTGCTGCAAACACTGCCGTTGAAACATTGTTGCCTACACCTCTGTAGAAAATGTAACACTGTTGCTTTTTTGAAAACCCACACGACCTTCTTTGAAGTATGGCTGCAAACAAATTGTTGGAAACACCTCCGTTACGATAATGTTGCCAAAAGAATGTCTGTTAAAACACAGTTACCGAAAAATTTGAATCACTCCCAATAGAATATTGTTTAGAAAAGAATGCTGTAGACACCCCTCTTAAGATATTGGTGTAAACTCATTCGTTGAAAATTTGTTGCTACGTTCAACTGTTTTTTTCTCCGTTGAAGTGTTGCTTCAAACACATCCGTTGAAAGTTTGATACCAAACCCTCCCTTCAAATGTTCATATACATACACCTCAGTTGAAGGGTTTTTTTGCAAGCATCTGGGTTAGTCTATGTCTGTGTTCAGATACAAAAATGTTGGAGAAAAACAAAGCTGAGATATCCTAATCCAAAGGCACGGATGTATCCCAAACTAGCCATGCTGATGTCTTTCCTGGTCATGTCCATATATTATGTATGCATTTGCAACGTGGACAATAACAACACACTACAGGCAATGGAGATGTGACACTTTTGCAAACTTTTTGTTATCTCATACAGAAATCACATAACCAACGAGAATGCTAAAACCAGGTCTAAAACCATCATTCTGACCTCCTGACTTCTGTGAAAAGATGTAAACTAACGAGGTACAGGCACGTCACACCACGAACGTCGGGAGTAAAGCGACATGCAACGGGAAGCTGGGACACACGAGTGGAGGAAGCTGGTTGCACAATCTTCCGTGGGGCCCCAACAGTCCGCTAACATATTGTGCTCTGTAAACAAACAAAAAAGGATGGCAAGATGGATGAATGACTAGAAGAGTGAGTTGATTCGTTCCTTTAATCATTAATCAAATGATTAATAAATCACATCTTACTGTTTATAGTCACGTCTACACTGATATTACAATTTATATTAAAGGTGTAGCAGAGACAGATAATTGCAGAGGTAGACACACAGACACAGACATGCACACAGAGACAAGTAGAAAAACAGAAGTAGTCACAAGCACATACAAACATGAAAAGAAATAGAGGGAGTGGGGAGAGAGAGATACAGACAGACAGACAGACCGACCGACAGACAGAATGACTGACAGACAGACCGACCAACAGACAACAGAGAGACAAGCAGACAGATAAGCAGACAGACAGAGGTATGCAGGCAGAGAAACAGACAAGCAAACAACTTTTAAAATAAAAACATGATAATGAGGGTCCATCCACTGCACACATAATAAACAAGCTCACAGAACGATTGGCCAAATAACGACCTAGCTCTTTGCTTCAGCAGGCCTCTCCCCAGGCGTGGCGTAAAAACCAAAAATATACAAACCAGAGAAAGAAGAAAAGAGCAGAGGAACACATAATGATAGTGTAGTTACACAAGGCTGCAATATGCCGCTGTAAATTTTCACCTCATGCAGTGCCGGTAATTGGTACAACATTTTGCAAAACATAATTATGACCTGACTGGTTAAGCTGTTGAATACACAGCATGCGTATTTGTTTTAAGTAGTATGATGATAAAACAAATCTGGAAATATGTATGTGTATGTGTGTGTGTGATGTGTGTGTGTGTGTGCGTGCGTGCGTGCGTGTGTGTGTGTGTGTTGTGTGTGTGTGTGTGTGTTTGTGTGTGTGTACGTGTGCGTGCGAGAGCCTTTGTGCGGAAAATTTGCACGCACGTGCGCGCGTGAGTGTGTGTGTGTGTGCGCGTGCGTGCGTGTGTGTGTGTGTGCGTGTGTGCGTGTGCATGTGTGCGCGTGCGCATGTGTGAGTATATGTGTGAGCTCGCTTTTGTGTGTGTAATTAGCTCATGTATAAACACATAATGCTGACAACGAACACAATTGCACACATAATCAAAGCTAAAACCAAACGAACTGCATCTGCACATAGACTGCATTTGCATTTTACAGCACTCCTATATCTGTCTCTCTAGCCATCTCCTCTGTTTAATGAGCGTTCTAGGAATTGTCAGCGAACGGGCCAGAAACAAGTTTGCTTACATAATGGTGGCCCCCTAAGGTAAACTAGAAATTGCTTACGGTTTTACGGAACATCAAGCTGTTGTCCTAATTCTTTAACATGTAATTGTTGTCCTATTTCTTGTAACGTGATGTCGTTGTCCTATTTCTTGTAATGTGGAGATGTTTTCCTATTTCTTGTAACATGGAGATGTCCTATTTCTTGTAACATGGAGATGTTGTCCTATTTCTTGTAACATGGCGTCGTTGTCCTATTTCTTGTAACGTGATGTCGTTGTCCTATTTCATGTAACGTGGAGTTGTTGTCCTATTTTATGTAACATGGAGATGTTGTCCTAGTTCATGTAACGTGGAGATATTGTACTATTTCATGTAACATGGATATGTTGTCCTATTTCATGTAACGTGGAGATGTTGTCCTATTTCATGTAACGTGGAGATGTTGTCCTATTTTATGTAACACGGAGATGTTGTCCTATTTCTTGTAACATAGAGTCGTTGTCCTATTTTTTGTAACATGGAGATGTTGTCCTATTTCTTGTAACATGGCATGGTGTCTCATTTCTTCAGGGCCTAAAGCAGGGAAGTGGGTTACTGAGGGGAAAAACTGATGACCTGTCCTGTTCTCTGGAGGGCTGTTTACCTTCTCTGTGGTTTATGGGGTCGGTTTGTTGCTTCGTCTGAAGACATGTCCTGTTTCTGTGACAGCTTCGCTATCTGTCTGTCTGTCTGTCTGTCTGTTATGTCTGCATGTCTGTCTGTTTCTCTCTCGCTCTCTCATTCTCTTTCTTTTTTTTTTGTCTGTCTGTCTGTCTGTTTCTCTCTCTTTATCTCTGTCTGTTTCTCTCTCTGTGTCTCTGTCTCTTTCCTTCGTTCTCTCTGTCCCTGTCTGTCTGTTTCTCTCTGTGTTTATCTCTTTCTCTTTATTTCCCTTTATTTCTGCCTCTCTCTGTCTCTCTCCCTCTCTCACTTTCTCTCAATATTTGGTAATGCAGATCATTCACATACTATGTTTATTCCTATGTCAGAGTCTTTGCTGTGAATACCCTGACTCCGCATTTAGTTAGGCTCCAGTCAAGCCTGAAGTGACTTGTGATAAGGCTTAGGACTCTCTCTTATTCTTCTTCGTCTTCTTCTTCTTTTTCTTCATCTCCTCCTCCTTCTCTTTCTTCTCCTCCTCCTTCTTGCCTCATTCTCTGTATAATCTTCTCTCCACCTCTATAACCTTAGAACGTCCTTTTATTCCCTAAGGAAAACAACCCATTGACAATAAACAAGGTGCCATCTCATTACGATAATGTCCCTTTCAAAGGTTGATGACAACAGTATGATATGATGAAGTGTCGATTCCATCTGTCAGATATGGTATCCTTTAAAACTAGTAACAACATACTGCACTAGTGAAGGTGTCATGCGATAAAGGTCAAGGAGTCCCATAACCTATAAGGTCGTTGAGGAGCGAGGCGTCAGAGACCTCACTTCTCTAGGGCCAGCATATTGAGGGCGGCGCCCATCTCCTCTCCCTCGCTGCTTTACCTTTCCTGACCCTAAAGAGGCAGGTACCCATTTACAGCTGGGTGACCTGGGGGACTGTACTGAAGCCAAGGCGCGCAAACGGTCACCCACCCAACTGGTAACCACGCTCGAGTCATGTGATACCCATCAGTTTTCTTGTTTCTCACATCACCGGGGACTGAGTTACTGGGAAAATAGCTCGTTATCTGTTCCGTCCTCCTGTGCATTCGTATCATCATCGGTGTCCTTGGCTCCATCGCTTCCTCATTGTAGCTGCAGTCTTGTCCATACCTCTACTATCTCATCTCCTGTGACATTTCTGTCCTGCTGATCCCACGCCGCTCATTTGAATCTCTCTCTACTCCAGCCATACCCACATTTCCATAATGGCCATGCTGCATCCTCAAGGTCAGAAGTCCACTGGGAGCCCGCTAATGTCAGGCCGCCACGGGGTAGCCAGCCAGAGGGACTCTGCACTACTGCTGGGTCAGTTGGTGGAGTTCAGTGGCGCCTGTTCTGAGCTTAAAATATGCAGGACACCATCTACTAAGCCCACTACTGACAGCAATATTAGCTCAGTCGCGGAACCATACTGAGTGAGATGCCCGCCCGTGGTAGTAGCCACCATAACTTCACTCCAACGACCTTCTCCCATGAACCTCCAGCCCCTAGGATTTGAAACAAATTCATCACAGGCACAGTATAGTGTATGGAGATACCGAGTCTGGGGTCACTGTGAGACCAGAGCAGCCATGACAACCGAATCAGAAACAATTTTCTTGACTTGCATGCCGACCAATGTTGCTCATGAAAATTATGCATTGATGCTGGTGCGGCAGTGCGTAAGCTTTGAAAGTTCTTGACAGGGTCGTACTCTATGCTTCCTATCGTGATGTTATCCTGAGTCAACTTGGCATGAGAGATACAGATGTCTGCAGTGCTGGTCAGGTAATTTGTGCAACAATCCCAAACATATATATATATAAATCTTGGACAAAAATTAGTTTATGATAAGAATGAAGTTGTAATTGGTTACCTGCACTTGTTTTTCCTCACTCTTTTGTCTCAGTTATATATATTTATATATATATATATAAACATAT
>CM054153.1:59006281-59031281 GCA_028751875.1 Rapana venosa | reverse complement strand
ATGATATCCAATCGGCTTAACAATAAACGTAACGGGGTAAAATGTCACCTCTTTAAAATATGCTGAGTTTTCTTTTGGAGTTATAAAATCAAGACATATTTATAGTGTGAGTAACAAAGCAAGAGATGGAAGTATGACAATGTTTTCAATGAACACAGATAAGAGCATTTTATAATTTAACTAGAGTCTTTACAAACAGTGGTCGGTGTTTTATTTGAAAGCGGTAAGACCAAGCCATCCTAATATCTAAATAATAACAGCGAACAGAGCTGTCGACATTTCAGCTAGTACTGAAGACTTCTTTACTGCTCTCAGGATTGGAATCCATAGTCACACAACACACAGCCTCCAGGCTCCCCCCCCACACACACACAGAATATCAGCCTCCACACCTGGCCAGGTACCAGTGGAGACTCTCCCTCTGCTTGAACCAGCACGTCCTCTCTGGGAGTCCTATTCCCGCTATCACTCCCCTTGCCTCGCTTTCTCTCGTTTCTATCCACAGCTCTGTTTCTTCTGTCTGCTTGTTGTGTTGTTCCCTGGCTACAGTTTGCAGGCTCAGCAATGGGGAGATGTGTTGGGTGTGCAGCTGTTTTTACCTACCATGAAGGTAGCTGCATCCACACTTCGGGATGATGTCTGAACACTAAACCACTATGTGTAGGCTTTTAGTAGTAGGGTTTTGTTCCTCCATTCTTACTGGCATAACTGACCCACACTTCAGAATGAAAGAACGGGTTTTAAGGTGTGTGCAAGCTGTTCTGCGTACTTCCACACAGGGGACCTCAGCTTAGAGTCTTATCCGGAGGGACTTTGGGGATGGCGGTATGCGTACTAATGTTAGATCCAGAGGGACGACTCCCTGAATCGGGAATCATGGCGGGGCATTGAACCTGGGCTGGATCCCCGGGCGTCAGCTTGTGAGCACAGGGCTGCTGGTCTGTGTCTGCTGTAATCCACTCCTCCAGGTTACTGTCTGGTTCAAGAGGCCTGCACCACGTTTGGAAAGTCGCATCGAGTCCCAATGGAGAGCACGCCATTCCATGATATGAGCAGCCTCCTTAGTTTGCAGCATGAAGAATGATGCTCTTGCCCATTAGTCGTCAGTAAAACGTTAGTCCGGAGCAAAATTGGCAACTATCAACTGGTACTTTTTGTTCATAGGTAATTGTTTCCATCTTTTTAACTGAATGGATGTCATTTTGAACTGTTCATTTATCATATTATGCATTTCTGTTTTAAATAATTGTTTTCAGTTTTTGAAAACACAAATTAAATATTTCATAGTTGTTTTCTACGCTTGGCATTTGCTATTAACATGAGCTAGGAAGGTTGGATTCAATATTGAAATAAACATGTGGTAGAAAAAAATCACATGATACAGACTGTTTACAACAATCACTAACGATCTGTTACCGTAGCTGCCGGAAACGTGCAGAGTAAAATCACGAATCCATAACACATAATGACAGTTCATGCCATTATTCATTTCTTCTCTTGCAATAGGACATAATTATTAGAACGTGAGAACAAGCACACTCAGAAACAGCAGTAAGATAAGCAGGAGTATATCCCTTATACCCGTCAATGACTAGAATGCTATTTCTATAAATGAAGCGCATAATGCCATTGATCATTACAACGTGGGCATGTTTCCAGGCCCATACTTTTATTATAAACTGTAACCTCCAGTCTATCCTGTCTTGTTGTGTATATCGCTGCCGACCATAGAGATTACACTGGGGCTGTCATCTTAGAAAAAGTTACATAATTATTGTATTTCACAGAGAGATATCAACTGTATTGTACACTACTTTTTGACAACACATTTCTCTAAATGAAATTCGGACTGTCTTTCCAAGGGGGGAAGTGGAGAGCATATCGTAAGTGCAGCGCCACACATTATTATTATTATTATTTTTATTTTTATTTTTATTATTATTATTATTATTACTATTTGTTAATCCTGTCTCTAAGACTAGCTGCGCCCTTTGCTCACGATTCCACCAGCCGCATTCTGACGCCAGGCACGATGTCCTTACACCAGTGTGCAGCCAGTTGTAACGTCCCTTATCCGTTCTCTCCGGCACTGGCCTACTCCTCAAAAAAGCAGAGCGGATTTTAATAAACCATGTTCTCAAGATATTCTGCGTGTGTTCTTATGTGTCCCTATATGAAACCTGGGTTCATAATTACATGCGTAGGGCTTCCAGGGGATAGCAGTCATTGATTGTAACTGATGGGGAAAATGCCTTCCAACAGGCGTCTGCTGGTGGTTCAGTCCTGTGCCATCACATCCCAGGCACAGTGCTCTAGCTCCAAGTCTGGCCTGCTGCCTCCTGTTCATTCCTTAAGATGGTGGTCTCCAGCAGTGTTCGTGTAGCTTCCGTCAAAAACGTGACCTATACATTCTTTTCTTTTTCGGGAAGTGGGGAAGGTAGGGCAAAATAAATATGAGAAATCGACATTTTTTAATACGTGTATAGCATTGAATGTTCATTCAACATGCACTCACGCGCGCACGCACACACACACACACGTGTGTGCAGGCACGAACACAGAGTTGTCATGATAAAAATCTGTAATTGTGGAAAAATCAAATGAAAGGCTTTAACATTTCCCTCTCACTCTGCATATTATCTTTTTGTTCTTATAAAAAAAGCATTTTCTTTTTCCATTACAAGCACTTTGTCAAAAGGTGAAATTTGTTGTCAACATGAGTTGTTAAGACTTTGATCTGTCTCCAACATATTCACACTGTAAAGCCAGTTCTCTAAGTAAGTGAGATGGCCCTTGTTCTGAAAACAAAACAAAACCCAATTTCATGAGTCCCTGACGCCCAGCCAGTATGCAAAAAATGAGACATGTGTCTGCTAAAAGCAGTAGCAACATTTCTTGCAGGTTGTGGAGGGAAGGAAATCCTTGATTTTCATTCTCCACTTTGTAACTTGAGCTTTATCTGTGATCCACAGAAAATGGAAAAAGACACCAGATAGTGTGCAGTCTCGTTTTACTTTGGTTCACAGAAAGCAGGTTGAGCACACACTGGCAAGCACACGCGCCAAGATGAGTGTTGGACAGAGGTTATGCAGAGAAAAATAAGGCATACACACCAATAACCCTTAAATGTTTATTTGTTTTTGTCTCCAGGATTTCATCTAGAGGAAACAACAGAAGAGTTAGTCATAAAAAGAACAGGCTGTTGATTGGCGAGAACAATCACAATCCTGCCATGCAGTACGACCCCACAGTCACTGAGCAGATGCACAGCAGGACCAGCCATGACACCCCAGTCATCGTAAAGAGAAGACTGTTCAAAGTGTCGAGGACGAGATTACTCACGATCATAAAGACAGAATCCATCCCCAGTCATTGAATATGACAGCACAAAACCCTGGAACACAAAGCCAAGATTGCGTGGAGCGCCTTAGCCAAGACTTACAAAGCAGACGTGAAGCTTGGGAACAACGGCTGTGTAAAAATCGTGAACGGTGTACACAAGAAAAGAAACAACTGGCAGAAAAAGCACAATAATTCATAATTAAATATCGATGATAACTGCATTTTTCTACACAAAAAGGAAATAACATACAGAAGAAGTACATTAATCCACAAATGAATATCTATGTCAACTGTATTTTCTATGCAAGAAAGGAAATAACTTGCACAAAAAGCACATTAATCCGCAAATAAGCGTCAATGTCGACTGCATTTTACTCAAGTAAAAGACATCTACAGGGAAAAATAACGCAATATTTATCTACAAAAGAGGGACATTGTGGTGCTGACCACCCTAGATGGGCATCTCACTCAGTCTAGCTCAGCGACTGAGCTATTAATCATATTGTTGGGGGGCTTATTAGGTGGTATCCTGTGTATTTTACTTAAGAAAAGGCACCACCAAACCAACCCAGCAGCAGTGCAGAGCCCGTCTGGCTGGTAGCCCCACAGCGGCCTGATATTGGTATACTCCCTGTGGACGTGTGATCCTGAGGGTGCAACAACAGGAATGTGGGCCTGGCTGAGGCGGAGAGATTGTGATGAGAAGCAAGGGAACAGCTGGGCAGACAGTGAGAGAAGATGAAGCAGCAAAAGAAAGTTCCAACATGAGCTACACAGCGTTTTGTGGCAATCATGGCAAACTCAGAATCAGATTAAGAACTTTCACTTTGAAAATCAAAGCATTTGCTATTCAGGCTGTTGAATCTTGCGTCTTTCAGAATCGACATTGCCATTTCAGCACAAATTGCAAAGATAGCAAGCCATGAAAACTGCATTACCTTTCCTTTAGATCAATTATAATCTAATCATTAACTATTTTTTGTTACTGTCATATCATTATCATCTCGAACAAAAACGATGTGCATCAAGAATAACAAGATATATAAAAAACGTGTCCTTTACAACAAACGCCATCAAAAACAATAGCAATATCAACATTAACACCGACAATATAATCAGAATGCACAAGAAGACAACATCACAAACTTTCCCCATCCAACATCAAACAAGTTACCCAATGCCTTCAGAACACACCAGAAAAAAACCACACACCAGCTAATACTTATCCTCCAGTGTCCATCAGCCATTAAACCAGGTTACCCAATCGCCTGCCTGCTAGAGCCTTCTCCTGTTCCTGTCATTCACAGAAAACCTGTTCCAATCTCCAGTAACGTGCAGCTCAAGATTGTTCAAAAATCGTTTCGAAGTTTCAAAGACAAGTTCACGCATAATAGATCTGGGGGAGAAGGGAAAAGGAGAGAGAGTGAGAGAAGAGAGAGGAGAGAGAGTGTGTGTTTGCGTTTGTGTGTGTTATGTGTGTGTGTATATGTGTGTGTGTGTGTGTGTGTATGTGTGTATGTGTATGTGTGTGTGTATGTGTGTGTGTGTGTGCAGACAGAGGGACAGACACATCGAAAAAAACAGGCAGAGGGAGATAGAGGGATGCGAGTGAAAGGGAGGGTGGATGGGAAACAAGAAGATAAATGCAGTCATGGAAACTTCAAAATGTTTGGAAATAAAAAGAGGACAGACAGAGAGGCAGACAGTCATACTTCTTTAACACACAAGTTGAAAGTAAAGTGTGGCAACAAAGTGATGTAATAATTTTCCTGCCATAAAAATCGTTCTTTAGCTTCAGTGACTGCTCTGTGTTATAGTATAACATTCTATGACTTAACATCCATCCGTATTAGTAAATGCCACACACACACACCACCACACACACCACACACACACACATATATATATATATATATATTATATAATTATAATTATATATATATATAAAATAGAGAAGAGGAGCCGAGCGTCGCGCGCGCGATGTATCCCATAAACAGGTTAAGACAAAGTTAGAGAGAGAGATACAGACTGACAGATAGACTAGCAGACAGACAGACAGACCAACTGGCATAGACAGGGAGTGTGTATGTGTGTGTGTGGGGGGGGGGGGGGGGGTGTTGCATTGTTACCGCTACACTGGCAGAGTCATCTCCCTGACGGACGTTATAGCGTCCCTTTGCGTGTGACTGTCTGCATCATGTGCGAGTCCTCAGCAAGGGTGATGTCCCTTGAGCCAGTCGCTTGAAGTGGGGGTTATCTTTTCCTATTTTCTGCTTAAACGCTTTTTTCCAACCTATTTTCTTTTTTTTTTGAGTTTTCTTCTTCTCTTTTTTTCTATAGTTTCGTTTTCTTTTCTTTTTCTTGTTTTTAGATTTCCCTTGACGCTTCAAGTTAAGTTGTTAAATAATCCTTCATTTAAAACAAAATTTCAATCTTGATTTTGAACAAGATTTTTAAACGATTTTTTTTCAAACCATAGAACCCCCCAAATTAGAGAAACAAACAACTGCTTAAGAAAGCTGACAGCATGCAGAGCATATATGTATTTTTCTCCCACCCCCCCCCCCCCCCAAAAAAAAAAAGAAGAAAAAAATATATACTCTTAATTGTTTGTCTCCACGGAAAATTCTCATGAGCAAGAGGTGGCAGTAAGAAGAACAAAGAAAAGACAACCCTTTATGCTGAAGCCACCACGTGCAGAGAATGACGATCGCTTTGTTCCTCTCTCTGCTGTAACGCCCATTCCACAAGGGGATGTCCACTGATGTGCATCCATTCTTCTGAGAGTAAACTCCAAGTAGGGGACGGGATAGCTCAGTGGTCGGAGCACTCGCTTTCCCCCAGCTAAGGTTAAGTAGCGACGAGCGTGGTTACCAGTTGGATGGGAGACCGTTTGTGCGCCTTGGCTTCAGTACAGTCCCCCAGTTCACCCAGCTGTAAATGGGTACCTGCCCTCTTTAGGGTCAGGGAAGGTAAAGCAGCGAGGGAGAGGAGATGGGCGCCGCCCTCAATATGCTGGCCCCTAGAGAAGTGAGGTCTCTGACGCCTCGCTCCCTACGACCTTATTCGTTATGGGACACCTTGACCTTTCTTTAAATTCCAAGTGCGGAGGAAGAGTTGGGGAAAATGGAAAGAATGACCTACTTTCCACTCATCAACGATTTCAGCAATTGATTTGATAACATGATGCTGGGAATCATCCACATTAAAATCAAGACAAGATTTATCTAATTAAAAACAACAACATTATATTGTTTATAATTTGATTATTCCAATGTCGTTACGGGGCAGATTATACACGGAACAAGAAGCATGCCATTACAAATTCAATGGTTAGGAAGTCGGATAAACTGGTAGGTTTGTTGGCATTACCAGTTGCTTTTTTAATAAGATGATAATAATAGAAATATGTAAATGCCCTTTGAAAATAAAAGACGACCCTCAAATAGTGATATCACGCGTAATAACACATTACCAAAACACTTTAAAAAGTAATGAAAAATGAAGCAACAAGCAATGAAAAATGAAGCAATAAGCAATGAAAAATGAAGCAACAAGCAATGAAAAATGAAGCAACAAGCAGATGAGCCATGGATAGAAAGTCGACGCAATGTGATAACGATCTTTCATTTCCTCATTTATAAACTTCTTTGTTTTTCCTGACTTCCAATTTTCTATTTTTTCCTGTCAATCTTGTTTTCATTTTTCTTTTATTTCTTTGTTTTCCATTTTTCTTTCTTCGAATGTATGTTCTTTCTCTTATTTTCATTTCTCTCTCTTGTTCTATTTTTTTCTTTAAATTTCATTAATAAATATAAAGTTTTGTTGTTGCTTTTTCTTATGTTCTTGTTTCTATGTTAATAGTTTCTTCTATCTATTTCCTCATTTTCTCGTCGGTCTTGTTGTTATTTTTATCTTCTAAATCGTGCTGTCATTCAATCTTTAAACAACAGTTTTCGTTATCTTTCTTTCTTCTATGCATTCTGCTTTCTTTTCTGGTGTGCACAATCATTTGTTTTCTTGTAGCTGTGATTTTTTTATTGTAAAGTCTTCAATAACACACAAAAACACTACACTACACACACACACAACTCCACACACATCACTACACACATCACACAACACGAATGAAAGGAGAGACAGGCAGACAGAATCACAAAAACAAGCGCACAGGAGACACTAATCATAAAACAAGACAAGACATACTTTGGGCAACATTATCTCTTTGCAGAAATCAGCAACAAATGAAGAAGACATTGTGTGTCACGATATGCACGATTATATAAGCCACACAGACAAACGAAACAATGCAAATATAGCTGACGACAGACAGACAGAGAAAGAAAACAAAACGACAGACATACCGATAGACGACCAGATGGACGAACTTGATCTAATGCCTTTAATGCTAAAATTGACACAGACAGACAGACGACGACAACATATGACTGAAACTTGATTTCTGTTTTACAAATGACATACATACATACATACATACTATACATACAATCATAATACATACAAACATATACATAGACATTCATAACATACATACATACATGTATACATAATCATACATACAATACATAAACACATTCAACATACATACATAGATGTGTACATAATACATACTAATACATACATACATACATACATATACATACATACATACATACATACATACATACATCATACATACATACATTACATACATACATCATACATACAATACATACATACATACATACAACATACATACAAAATACATACAAACATACATACATACATACATACATCATATACTACATACAAAAAACATAATACAAAATACATACATACATACATACAAAACATACAAATCATACATACATACATACATAAACATCATCATACATACATAAAAACAATAATACATACATCATACATACATACATTCAACAGACAACTACACACACAACATACAACACATACAACACACACACAACCCACACACACAACATACACAACATACAAACACACACACACATACAACACACACACACACACACACACACACACACACACACACACACACAGATAGATTGATGGACATAACAGGCGGATCATGATGTTCTTTTTATTCTAATATTTGCCCCTTTGGACCAAAATCTGCATGTGTCGGATGGTACCGCAGTGTGATGGGGAAAGGAATAGAATGGTGGTGGGCCTCCTGTCTGGGAGAGTCCTGACCCTGCATGGTGCCAGACCAGGCTGCAGCAGCAGCAGCAGCAACTGCCGGAGGTTGGATGGACGGGGCGTGCACGTGGGATGTTCGCTTCATTTGCATACACCTTCTGTGGCACTGTCAGTGTGAGTGAGAGAACTTTGAATACGAGGCTTAGTCACCTGCTTTCTGTCGTGTTTTCACCGGTTTTTTTTCTGAATGTTCTGATTTTGATTTTATCATAGTGTTCAGTGTGTGTGTGTGGTGTGTTGTTGTTGTGTGTGTGTGTTGTGTGTTTGTTGTGTGTGTCTGTATGTCTGTCTGTTTGTCTTCCTGTCTGTCTGTGACTCTCTCCTCTCCTCTCTTTTTCTCTCTCTCTCTCATCTTCTCTCTCTCTTCTCTCTCTCTCTCTCTCTCTCTCTCTCTCTCCCTCTCTGTTTCTCTCTCTCTCTCTCTTCTCTCTCTCTCTCTCTCTCTCTCTCTCTCTCTCTCTCATCTGCTCTTATTAATATTTTGTTATTAATGCCTGGATCTATCAAGAACAACCAAGTTACCATGATTTGTCCCTTACTTTGTGAAAATAAAATTAATTCCATTCAATTTCATTTTCTAGGTGCATGCGTGCCTGCATGCTTGTCACAGTGCATGACTGCGTGGTTTCGTGCGTGCATAATTGAGTGCGTGCACGTATACGTGTGTGTACATGCATGCGCAGGTACATGCATGATTGCGCCCGCACACGACAAACAAATACCAGGCCTTCTCAAGACACTCAGGGGAGAAAAGGATCAGTGGTGAAAGCTTTGGACTCCCCGTCAGAAGTACTCCTAAGGCGAAGGTTTAATTCCCGGCAAAACTGAGCGTTTAAACGTTTTCTTTTCCACGTCTTTAAATAATTTTTTGTTTTTATTTCCACGCAGGTCGATTCGGGGATTCTTCACACTGAGTTCTTCACAGCAAACAGTTCATATAATCGAAAAACACAAGAACAGAACGATGTTAACGGCGACGACAAGAAGAAGAAGAAGAAGAAAATGAAGAAGAAGAAGAAGAAGAAGAAGAAGAAGAAGAAGAAGAAGAAGAGAAGAAGAAGGAGGAGGAGGAGGAGGAGGAAGACGACGACGACGACGACGATGACGTTGATAATGAACGTAAAGTTTATAATGATGTATTACATCTCATGACTTCTCTCATTAAATACTCCAGGTCTTTTTAAACCTTCTCTAGACAGAGGGTGGAACGGGATGGAGCAGTGTTGATATGAAATCCATAAAGCACCATAACTGCCCACATAACAGCTCCAGGTTTTTTCCATGTATATAATAATAATAATAATAATAATATATGGAATTTATATAGCACTGAATCATCAGGGTGTCCGGGGAAACAGAGTGCTGAATGGTGTTCTCAGTTTCTGGGAAGATGGAAGCAACCTAGTCAACAAACAGCTAAACAGAACAAGTACATAGAAAACACACAAACACATGTGCGCGGGCACACATGCACAAGCTTGCGTCCACACACATGTGCCAGCGCTCAAACACACAAACTCATATACAAGCACGCAAACGAACAAACACACACACACACACACACGTGCACCACACACGCACGAACACACAAGACATACACACACTACACACACACCTACACACACACTAAAACAGCACACACAAACACACACACACACACACACACATCCTTCGGATGAGACTATAAACCGAGGCCCGTGTGCGAACGCAAGCAGAACATCTTGCGCACACGTTAAATCTTGTTCTGCTTTTTCGTAAGAGGAGGCCATTGTGTGCCGGTTGAAACAGATGACAGAATTTACAAAACGCATACACACGGGGACTGGATGTAAAAAACACATGAGTGCTTATTCCATTATCCTCAAAAAAATTTTTTTTTTTTTAAATTAACAATAAAATGATTTAAATTTAAAACACACACACACACACACACACACACACACACATACACACAAAGCGAATGTTCTTTAACAATCTTAGCAGCAGAGGTTATATTAAATTATAACGCACTAAATATGATCACCCTCGGAATTAGATTTCAGACACCGGTAAAATCGCTAAACTGGGTGGCGACAAAATAAAACGAATTATGGTTGACCTTTTGTCCTACATTCCCTTTGATTTTTACAGATGAATGGGAATAAACTCTGTTTATTTTCTTTGAGACTGTCAATAGGAAACTGAAAGGGTGATTTTACATAGAAATCATTCTTTAAAACACACACAGACACACACACACATACACACACACACAATAACAATGACAATGACAAATTATTTTAATTCGAGGACAATGAATAAGCACCCATGTGTTTTTACATCCAATCCCCGCCCTATATATATATATATATATTATATATATATATATATATTTATAGAGAGAGAGAGAGAGAGATGAGAGAGGAGAGAAGAGAGAGAGAGAGAGGATAGAGACAGAGAGAGAGAGACACCACCACCACCACTTTACTACACCCACACAGGCACGCATACAAGTACACAGATCTCTCTCTCTCTCTCGCTCTCTCTCTCTCTCTAACTCTGTGTCTCTCTCAAAGCATTGTCCTAAATTGTCTGACTTGAATATTTGCACGAAACAGTGTCGCAGACAGTCAGACATTAATCCACGGACACAAAATTCAGTCACTATCCTGTGGGGAAAAGAGAACCACAGAGTTGGCACTGATCTGTGCTGACAGTTATGCGCCAGAGCTCTGCACAGCGGTCTTGAAGCGAAAGAAACAAGAGGAGAAAAGAAAGACTTCAGAACAGCGTGTACCCCACGATGTGTATCTAGGGGCACATTGCACACACACGACGGCAGAATACCCGGCCATTGCTGTTCCTCTGGGTCAGCTTTTCTCTCACTCACCATGTGACTGCCACCTGGTGCATCAAACCAGAGTCCATCGTTTGCCAGTGTGTGATGATCGGAGAAGAGCGTAGGAGGAAGACTCTATGCAGGTCGATCCAGCGATGGGATTGGACTATTGCAGGGCTGCACTTAGCGCTTCCTTTCTTGATATACTTCAACCGAACCAGGCCTGAGAGATACAAAGACCTGCACACTGTATGAAAATAATGAAACAATATTTACAAAACCACATCCGTAATTTAGACAATGTTTTTTCTGTGCTGGTTTTATTTATATTTATTAATATTAATATATTATATATGTGGTGTGTAGTGTGTGTGTTGTGTGTGTATTTTATCTTCTAAATCATACTTTCAATGCAGAGCTGGTCAGAACTTGGGACAAAGGGCGTTGCACTCTTATACGATAAAAACCTGACCTAGATTTGACCCTCCAGACTTTAAGTCACTGTGCCAAACAACTAGGCCCCTGTGAGTGGTCAGTGGGAACGTCAGGTAGGGGGGTGGAGGGGGGGTGAAGGATAAAAATGTCGATATTTATCTAGGGCAGTGTCTGGTTTAGGTCTTAAGATTCAGTCTATCACATTTTCTGTCTGGCTTTTGTCTGCAAGTGTTAGCTACAGTTCTTTGTGCTGACAGAACAAAAAAACAGAGGCAGCCAAACAGACACTGTGAGCAGTATCATGTCTGGGTTTAAGCCATTGAGAGGAATTGTCGACGGTTTTGCTTTATGATTTTAGGTCAGACAAAAAAAAGGTAGCTGCTTGACTTTTATTTCTGTCAGATATGATGACAGCGTCTTGATCTGTCTGGCCATCTTTGTCTCTGTGTCATTGACTTTTGTCTGTATCGGAATCACAGTGCCTTTCACTCGGGTTACGTCTGCCTCTGTGTCTGTACTCATCTGTCTGTCTCTCTCTAATCCGCGTGATTATGGGTATGATTGAGTGATTGATTGATTGCGTGAGTGAGTGAGTGAGTGAAATGAAATAAACAATGCAAAACTCAAAAAGAAGGGAGTGCAGAGGATAAAAATAGTCAGAAATAAGAATGGTAAAACAGGGCAAAAGAGGGGTCGAGAATGGAAGAAAGATAAAAGACAGAAACAGAGAAAGGCATAGACCAAGAGAGAGAGAGAGAGAGAGAGAGAGATATAGAGAGAGAGAGAGTAAGAGAGAGAGAGAGAGAGAGATGGAGAGAGAGAGAGAGACAGACAGACAGACAGAGACAGAGAGAGACAGACAGAAAGAGAGACAGAGAGAAACAAAGAGATACAGAGAGGAAGACAGAGATACAGTCAGGCAAATAGAGACAGAGACACACAAAATAGAGAAGAGAGGATATACACACAGAACCAGATTTAACGACACCCACAGAGAGACATACGAGGCACCTCACACCAGGAAAACTCCCAGTTAAGGACACAGCAACAAATGGCAGTGTGCCTGTCCTGATGAAGTGTCTCTGGAACATCGCCATCACTATGACAGTAACAGACACTGGCTGGGGAAGGCAGCTATATTACATCTTCCTTACAACCTGCCAAAGAAACCATTTTATAGGGCACAAGGTAGTTTATATATTGCATAACTTGTCCCTGTTTGATCAATGTCTCTAATAGTGTGTGCGTGTGTGTCGGTGTCAAAGTCAAAGTCAAAGTCAAACTTTTATTTTCAGATGGTACATTGAATAAGCAGTGCATTTGCTTTTTTTCATCAAGCCATCTATCTATTGTGTGTGTGTGTGTTTGTGCGTGTATTTGTGTGTGTATGTGTTTGTGTGCGTGTGTTCTTTTATCTACATTTTTATTTCAAGGATAATGGAATACGCCTTCATGTGCATTTTACCTCCAGTTCCCGTGTTTATGCAGCTTTGTGAATTTTGTCAGTCGTTCCCACCGGCACACATTAGCGTATTCTCATGAAAAGCGGAACAGGCTGAACGTATGCGCAAGATGTTCTGCGTGCGTTCGCACAGGGCACATCGGTGAGTGAGTGAGTGAGTGAGTAAGTGAGTGAGTAAGTGAGTGTTTGTCTGTGTGTGTGTGTGTGTGTGTGTGTGTGTGTGTGTGTGTGTTGTGTGTGTGTGTGTGTGTGTGTGTGTTGTGTGTGTGTGTGTGTGTGTGTGAGTGAGTGTGTGTGTGGTGTGTGAAAGTCACAGTCAAAGTCAAAGTCAAAAATTTTATTTCCAGATGGTACATTGAATAAGCAATGCATTTTCTTTTTTTCATCAAGCCATCTATCTAAGAACAAATTCCTTAATGATCATATTGAAATACTACATTATTGCACCCTTAACCATTAAATTAAACGTGTGTGTGTGTGTGTCTGTGTGTGTGTTTGTGTGTGTGTGTGTGCGTGCGTGCGTGTGTGTGTATGTGTGTGTGTATGTGTGTGTGTGTGTGTGTGTGTTTTCTGTCTGTCTGTCTTTCTTCCTGTGTATGTGTGTGAGTGTGCGGCTCTCTCTGTCTGTCTGATTGTTGATTCCCTGTCTGTGTCTCTGTGTGTATTGAAGTTGTCCTTGAAAAAAAGTGTGTGTGTGTGTGGGGGTGGGGGGGAAGCAAATAAAAACTATAGAGCAAGTCATCGCTGCTCGTGTCAGCAATAGTCAGCATCACTGATGACAACCAATGCAGTTGCCGTTAAGGACAGTTGTTCGTTTATGGACATCGCAGGCAGCAGATAATAAGAAGTGCGAAGAATGGCTGTAGTAAACATGTACTTAACGGTTTATTGTCCACGCAGTGTCACGCAATATAGGGCAACTTGTATTAGGAGAAATAACAATACAGCGAGAAAAGCGAAGAATTGCTTCCTTTCTTTCTTGTCAAGTCCTGTTCTCTTTCACTGGGGACACAATTTAGGAGCCCAAGCAATGTCGTTGTCTTGGTGTTGTTCTGGTTGTTATAGTAATGAGAATGCCGTTGTTATTGCTGCTGGTTGCGATATCGTGTTTGTCCTTCTTTGTCCGTTTGATTGTTTATCTTTCCCTTTGTCTTTTACTCTCTCTGTCTCTGTCTCTGTCTCTGTCTCTCTCTCTCTCTCTCTCTCTGTTTTTCTCTCTCTCTTCCTATTTCCTTAACTTTTTTTTACGAGGGCTGGATTTAAAATCATGTAATGCTTAATCTGTTTCCCTCTGAAAACACAGATTGTTCCCTTAAAGTTATCTCTCTCCCTGTGAGTGTGTGTGTGTAGAGAGAGGAGAGAGAGAGAGAGAGATGAGAGAGGAGAGAGAGTAGAGAGAGAGAGGAGAGTGTGTGTGTGTGGTGCGTTTGTGTGTGTATTGTATGTATGTATGTATGTATGTATGCATGTATGTATGCATTAATGTATATATGTATGTATGTATGTATGTATGTATGTATGTATGTATGCATGTATGTATGTATGTATGTATGTATGTATGTATGTATGTATGTATGCATGTATGTATGTATGTATGTGTGTATGTATGTATGTATGTATGCATGAATGTATGTATGTATGTGTGTATGTATGTATGTATGCATGTATGTATGTATGTGTGTATGTATGTATGTATGTATGTATGTATGCATGTATGTATGTATGTGTGTGTGTATGTTTGTATGTATGTATGTATGTATGTATGTATGTATGTATGTATGTATGTGTGTGAGCGCATGTGTGTGAAGATAGGGGATGAGAGAGTGTAAAGATGTTTATGCTCAAGCGCACGCCGGCACACACATACGCACACACACCACACACACACACACACACACACACACACACACACACACACACACACACCATACACACACACACACACACACCACACACACATACACACACACACACACAACACACACACACATACACACCACACACATACACACACACACACACACACACACACACACTCACCCACACCACACACACACACACACTCACACACACACACACACTCACACACACACACACACACACATACACACACACAACTCACACACACACACACACTCACACACACACACACACACACACACACATACACACACACACACACACACACACCACACACACCACACACACACACACACACACACACACACACACACACACACACACACACACACACACACACACACACACACATAATCGCATGGTCGCGCTTGATCACACATTTATTTCATTTTGTTTCATTGATACCACTTTAAGTCACGAGATTTCTCTGCGTGAAATTTGTGCTGCTCTCCTCGAGGAGAGCGCGTCGCCACAAGAGCAGCGCCACCCTTTTTTATGTGTTGTGTTTTTTCTGCAACTGTATTTGTTTCCTATCAGTGTGGTTTTTTCCTAAGAATTTTGCCATGGGCAACTCTCTTGTTGCCGTGGGTTCTTTTACGTGCGCTGAATAATTTTGTGTAACACACGGGACCTCGGTTTATCGTCTCATCCGAAAGACTAGCGCCCAGACCACAACTCATGGTCTAATGGATGAGGGAAAAGTTTCGGGCCTAAACGGGATTCGAACCACCGCACACTTCAGACCCGAACTTTTCGCATTCTAGACAGGCGCGTTACCTCCAGACCACCGATCCACCACACACTTGCCAGTGTGCCTGTTTTTGTGAAGTTTCGAGGTAGTGATGTTAATGGGCGTGTCTTCCAGGTGTTCCTGTTCTGTTGCAGCTGCTGCCTCATCTTCTGTGAAGTTCCCGTCCTGCCGTTACCACGTCACTTATTCCCATCCCTTCTCCTCTGTCATACCTGGCCGCGTCATGCCGCATCCTCAGGTTAAGAAGTCAAAGTGGAGCTTATTCATGTCAGGAAGCCGTTGGGCTCCCAGCCAGATGAGCCCTGTACTTCTTGTGTTTCATTTTGATTTTGGTTCGTGGTGCCCCCTTTGGGCTAACATATGCAGGACTTCATCATCTAGGCTCTTCACTCCTTCACACTACTCATTAACGGTGACACTAGCTTAGTCGCGGAGCCAGCCTGTGTGAGTCATCCATGTAAAGTGGCAACCACCACGACGTCCATCCTCAAACCCTGAAGACTTTGGTATCAACCGACCCCAGACACAGAGGTGAGTATCAGCTAGCTCAAAACGGGGATCTTCCTGAACCCAGTGCACCAGGGGTCACTAAATCAAGAACCTGTTAATTGCATAATGGTCATCGAAGATGGTGTTATGAAGAATCTTTGAGAGTTGACCAGTCTTTATACTACTTAAAAGAGCTGTCATCTTTGCTTCACAGGTTCGTAAAAGTGTTTTCTCCTCCGCAGGAATGTCAGGGGCTGTCAGTATATACAACATCCCCACCTTCTGGAAATTCTGTGCTAGGCATTCATTCTTTTCTATCCCTCTCTTTGTTTCTGCCGTGTTCCATTTCTGCCTGTCACCTCCTTCTTGTCTGTTTTCTGCCTTCTTGGTCAGTCTTCCTGCCTTTTTCTCAGAAAGACATCAACTATAACCATTCTCTCCCGTACTGACTCGTCAGGTTCTTAACGGGGGCTAAACGTCTTTTTGGTCACATGACAGACAACACCAGCAGCTGAATGAGCGTTCGAAGAAGAAGAAGAAGAAGAAGAAGAAGAAGAAGAAGAAGAGAAGAAGAACAAGAACAAGAAGAAGAAGAAGAAGAAGAAGAAGAAGAAGAAGAACAAGACGAAGAACAAGAACAAGAACAAGAACAAGCACAAGAACAAGAACAAGAACAAGAAGAAGACTTCATCTGACGTTAACCAGGACAAAAAAACTGCAGTGTTGGTCATGTGGCAGCCATGCTCAACTGTGTGATCCCAATCACAGCAAACTCGCTCTGAGAAGAAACTGGACAGCATCCAACACATCGCTATGACTACGGTAGGATTTAAACCCGCAGCTTCCCGGGCAAAAAGTCCACTCGCTAACTGCTGCCCAATGGCGGCTGGTGTTCCAGATACTCTTAGTTCGAGCAGAAGTATAATTATTAGCATAATCACGCGCTTATAATTAATGCAAAAGGGTACGTTAATCATCTTTTTCCTCTCAGGACCTGTTTTCTTGCTTTCAGCGTAAAGTGATTGTGACATTCTTCAGAACGTTCACTTACTATCTGTTTTAGATATAGGGCCATTTACATAATGCACTAGTGTAAAGTCGACAGGGCTGGTAGCAAAATAAGTGTTATTACATTTTCATGGTTTTATTCATGCATAGACCAGAGGCACGCGATGTACTTTTAAGGTCTGTTTTCTTTCTTCCTTTCTTCGTTTTGACCAGTTCCTTCATTCTTTCTTTCTATGTTGTGTCTTCTTCATGAAAGAGGGCAACGACCGAAATAGACGATATATATATGTGTATATATATATATATATTATATATAGAGAGAGAGAGAGAAGAGAGAGAGAGAGAGAGAGAGAGAGAGAGGTGAGAGAGAGAGAGAGAGAGAGATGAGAGAGAGAAGAGAGGAGAGAGAGAGAGAGAGTAGAGAGAGAGAGAGAGAGAGAGAGAGATGTGTATGTATGTGTATGTGTGTGGAAATGCTAGATATTTTGGATGACCATCTACGTGCATTTCTAGTGCTCTCCTGGTAGCCACGATGTAAATAATCCAGTCTCCGAACGTGCACTCATGTTTGCGCGTATATATGCACCGCACGTGCGCGTGCTCGCGTACGTGTATGCATGTCTGCATGCATGTGTGTCTTCAATTTTACGTCTGTTCACTGCATGCATGTATGTGTGTGCATGTGTGTTTGGGCGTGTGTAGAGCCATGTCTCTGTAACCCACCGAAGGTTGACATGATTAACGGCATCTTTAACATGCAAATGCGATCCCTGCATGCATATGTACACAAAGGGAGTGCACTGGTCTGCACTTAAAGTTGACCTGGACGATTGTGAAGATCCCCACCCTTAATTCCCTGGTTATAAACTGAAGCTGCACTCTCTGGGTAAACTTGCTTAAGACAGGTGGAGTGTCTGCTTCCTGTTGCAAATCTGTTACACCTGACGGTTAGAGTTTAGTTGTAAACATGGCTGAAGTGTGTGTGTGTGTGTGTGTGTGTGTGTGTGTGTGTGTGTGTGTGTGTGTGTGCGTGCGTGCGTGCGTGCGTGGTGTGTGTGTGTGTGTGTGTGTGTGTGTGTGTGTGTGCACCTGACCCTTTCCTCACAATGCCCCATCGTGTTTTGTGACACATATCAAAATGGCTGGTTTAGCTGTGCATAGTTATTTGCATCTTGCATTTTGCACACGAACATCTGGACTGGCCAAGACTGTCCTACAGGGAACAGTACAAGGAGGGAGACAAAGAAGAGGCAGACAGAGAAAACGATGGGAAGACAACATCAGAGAGTGGAGGACTGGCCTTGAGTGGAACGAATTGCTATGGAAAGCAGAGGACCGCGGAAAGTGGAGGAAGCTGGTTGCAGAATCTCCAGGGGTGCCACCAAGGTCCACGGGACTGCAGGATTGGTGAAAGCAAAGGGGAAGAAAGATTCGGCATGGACTTAGATTCCGTTTTCAGATTTTGGAATGACACTGCTACGCTGATAATGTTGCTGCTTAAAGAAAATAATTCTAAAAGGTATGGTCACTTCTGATAGATTGTTATGCGTTCCCAAGCTTAACACCTTGGGGGTCACCGGAACAATGGTGTACTCTTTCTCTCTCCTCACACTTTAGAATGCAACTGTGGGACCGAGTGCACACTATATAACATGTGTGTTTGTGACTGTTTTCATTACCTCATCATAGAGGCGTATATACTCCAACTTCAGATGGTCTCCTTTAATGGAGAATGCAAGTTGATATACTTAAGCCTGTCATAGCGAATGATAAATTAAACATCACACTCTAAGTATAAAACACTTTGATACAGGCCATGACATGTTACTTACATCAAGAGCACTCGGCTTTGGCCAGTAAGAAAGGGTTGGTTTTATAGAGAACTAAAAGTCTGCAGTGACGGAAGTGACGATCATGTGCACGCTGGCTATGTCAATGTGCCCGTTACCCACTGAACAGTAGCACACATGGCAAGTGTACTTATTCTTCTACTTGCGTGTGTACAGGGGGGTGACCATACCATGAGTCACAAATCTACCCACATTATACCTTGCATGTGGCAACAACAAAAACGAAATCCCTATCGTGATTCTTGAACCATCTCTAAGACACAAACCAAGATTTCAGGATCTTTGTATCAGAAGCCATGGACATATCTATTAAACCAAAGCAACCATCGTCATGACTGCAATATGCATTGAAACAATGCGTAAGAGGTGTAAGTACATAAACTTACATATTTCAACTCTCTATGCGGGTGTATCTGTGCCTATAATCGATTTGGCTCGGGGTAAAAAGTCTCCACAAAGGATTCCGGGTGGAAAAGGTACAGACAAGGACATGTCATAGGATCCTGAATGTCCTGGGGCAATGGGCTACCACAGGTGTGTCTGCACTTGGCCGAGTTACTCTGAAGTTGACGACACTTTCATGAGAGTGGGGTCACACGTGCAGACTTCTTCACTACATCTGCCTCCTCCTGCCCTTTGTTTGGTTTAAGGGGTGGGGGGTGTGGATAAGTGGTAATCCTGCATCACAGACGATGGAGACATGTTTCCTACTTGTGTTTAAAGGTGGAACAAGCGTGTTTGCAAGAAATTGTGTGTGTGTGTGTGTGTGTGTGTGTTGTTGTGTGTGTGTGTGTGTGTGTGTGGTGCGTGTGTGTTTAAGAGAGAGAGAGAAGAGAGAGAGAGAGACGAGAGAAGAGAGATGAGAGAGAGAGAAGAGAGAGAGAGAGAGAACGGAGGGAGAGACACAGAGACAGAAAGAGACAGAGACAAAGAGAGACAGAGACAGAAAGACAGCAAGAGCTCGTTTTTCTTCACGATAAAAACAAAATGGACATTGTGGCCTACTAGGGATTATGACTGTTATAGCTATAGTACTACGTATCGTTGAAACATAACCGCTGTGTGTACTGAAATAATAGCCAGCTTTGACAGCGGTGATACATCACCTGCCTTTGTACTGAGTATTGGCATCGTGACCAGGGATAAAAGGTACCTATTGAAGTGCACCAGTTCACTGTGTCTGTAAGGTCGCAGGGTGCTGTTTTGATAGTCACGCCTTCTGTGAAAACAACCTCAGCAAATAAAACACTCTCAGGAAAACTATTCTGTGATTTACCATGCCGAGGGTTGAGGTCAATGGTCCGATCATCAGACATGCAATCTGAAGATTGTTATGGTTAAGCCTGCATTACAGCAGAAGCAAACACACCCTCATAAGGTCAGTTGAGAGATGAGAATGCAGTGGCTTTGTCAGTATGTTTAACACGCGTTGAAGAGCCCACTTATTGTTACAGGAGTGTGAAGGCCCCAACACTTGGTGGCTGAAGGGTGGGTGGGTCAAATCCTTTCATCACTGAGGTGTTGTACACACGTGCGTGACATTCTTCGTCCTGTTTGTTGTGAAACTGTGTGATTGGTTCAGTTTACGTTGTTTCAAGCCTTACCAACCATGAAGACCATACCAAGACTGTCAGCATCTTCATATATAAATAATTGTGTGTGTATAACTATATAACTACATGTATCTACCTGTCCACAGATGCAACAGCCAAACTTGTAGCTTCTCTCATTTTTTCACGTCTGGACTATTGCAATTATGTATGTATGTATGCATGTATGTATGTATGTATGTATGTATGTATGTATGTATGTATGTATAGTCTAATAACAAACGTTCCAAGTTGTTTTTTTAATCAGTACCATGTAGTCCCTTTAATTAACTTACACTGTCAACCTAAAAATATTTCAAACTACAGAGAAATGTATTTGTGTGATCTAATTTTCCACTGTCAGTATCTTTTAAGGTGTTATTGTGTACACGAAGTACTAATCATATCATAGTTTACATTGTTCATGCTGTCTAGTTTATATTATTTGCAGAAACCTCGTTGTAAGCAAAGCTGTGGGTCTTTGTTCGTCTGTGTCAAACAGTGATATACTAGCAATATGTACGCCAATGATATCTGCTCTGTCCCACCCTCTTCAACATATTCTTAGAGAGAATAATGCCTGACGCACTTGACGACTAGGATGGAACAGGGAGCATTGAAGGCAGGACAAATTATTACAAACTGATGTTTTGCTGACGACATCGTCAGCCTAGCTGGAGAAGAGTAAGAGCCAGTCAGCCTGGTCAATCACCTTGATGAAGCCTCTGTGGCATGTGGCATGTGGATCATAATATATCCCATCGTCAACCACGCCCGAGAGATACAGACACCTGCAGTGTTGGTCTGGTAATTTGAGCAACACTCTCAAACTCGCATCCGTTAAGTGGATGAAGCTTGACTGTGTGGTCCCAGTCTTCCCACTGAGCCCACAGCACACTCACTCTGGATAGGAGCTGGCCAGAGTCCGAAAAATCCCTATGGCTCTTTTGGGAATCGAACCCGCGACCTTCCAGTCCTGAATATTCCCAAGGATATATTGCTTTGTGGTATGTTATTTGCGCTGAATGCGTGTTACACATGGGACCTCGATTTATCCTCTCATTCAAAAGACTAGTACCCAGACAATCCCCCAGGGGGGTTAAAGGTTTCTTTGGCACAAACAGTAATCAAACCACCGCCACCCACTCTGAAACCCAGACATTTCGCTTTCTAGGCAGGTGGGTTACCTCCAGGCCACCAATCCCCACAGAGCTTTCGTGGTAAAGAAACAAAAACCCCAGCAAAAAAAAGCCAAAACCAGTCAACAAAGTATAAAGGGATCGTCAGAGGGCTGAAGAAATAGATGATAGAAGGCGTGTCTGCACGTGTCCACACTTAATGTGATTCGGATTGACATTTGTGGAGAGTGGGGTCACACGTGCACAAGTCTTCAGTCCTTCTGACTCCTGGCCTTTGTTTGGCTTTGTTTTGTTTTGTCTAAAGGCGGGGGTGGGGGTGGAGACATAGTATAAAGAATCTATTCTAAGGTTCTAAGGAGCTTTCTTTCTGTGCTTTTAGTGAAGAACAAAGTATGTTTACTAAGGCTTGTGTGTGTATGTGTGTGTGAGCGTGCATGTGCGTGCGCGCATGTCTGTGTGTGTTTCTTCTTTAAGTTAACATATTTACACATGAAGTGATAAACAATATAAGAGGGTTTGTGTGTGTGTGTGTGTGTGTTGTTGCGGGCGCGTTCATGCATGTGTGCAAGTTTGTGGGGGGGGGGGTGGCGAGAGGTTGGGGTGGGTGGGTGCGTGTGGCAGACAGACAGACAAACTATATAGAAAGATAGATAGAAAGATAGATAGATAGATAGATAGATAGATAGATAGATAGATAGATAGACAGACAGACAGACAGATAGATAGATAGATGTAATTAGATAGATAGATAGATATAGATAGATAGATAGATAGATAGATAGATAGATAAATAGATCGATCGATCGATCGATAGATAGATAGATAGATAGATAGATAGATAGATAGATAGATAGATAGATAGACGTACAGACATATATACAGACAGTCAGACAGACACACAGATAAACAGACAGGCAGACAGATAAACACACACACAGACAGGTAGGTAAAAAGAGAGATCCCATACAATTGTCCCACCTCTCTTTCTCCGTACTTGACCCTCTCTGTCCTACTGTCCACCCCTCCCTCCCTTCAACTCACGTGTCATCTTCAAACAACTGTCTGTCTGATTAAACAGACCTAGGAATGGTCCACCTGTCTGTTTATTGGCTTTGTGCTTTGGGTGCTGTCCCGAACTCTCTTTCTCTCTATTGTCGTCTATGTATCTGTCTCTATCTCTTTTTCTCTTTGTCTGTCTCTCTATTATTCCTTCATCTCTGTCTCTTCATTTGTCTTAACTCTGTCTCTATCTCTCTTCTTTTGTTTGTCTGTCTTTCTCTGTCTCTCCACCTCAATCTGTCTTTGTATCTGTTTCTGTCTAGCTCTGTGTCTTTCTGCATGTCTGTCAGTCTGCTTAACTTTCTGTCTTTCTCTATCTGTCTGTCTCTGTCTCTGTCTGTCCGTCTTTTACTCTCTCGTGCGTGTGCGTGTATGTGTGTGTGTGTGCGCGCGTGCGCGCGCGCGTGGGCGTGTGTGTGTACTTCTTTCGTTATTTGGAATCCATCACTGAGGAATGTCCCTCCCTTCCTTCCCCCAAATTATTAATTCAAGCAAAACATGCACAAGAACGCCTTGCCTAACAAAACTAGCCTTCTTCCAAGCAAAAGTGGTGTGCAGACACAAATAAAAGGTCGCATGGAGAAATCATCTAGAATATGGGGAAGGACGGGACAGTAGTCGAACGAAAAAAGCAGAAAGAAGAAAAAATAAAATGAAGGGCGAAAAGAAAAATAATTAAATGGACAAAATAACGAATTTCTAAGTTTTATAAAAGAAGAAAAAAGAAAACAAATCGAGTGAATGAATGAATTTCAAAAAAAATTAAAGAAAGATAGAAAAAAGAAAGACGTACAAAAAGAAGAACAAAAGGAAAGAAAAGAGATGACAGAAAGAAAGAAAATGGAAAAGAACGTGAAAATACAATACATGAGATCACGACATCTCATTTCTCCCGTTGGGCGTTCCTTTACTTAACACCCACGGGTTCAGCCCAAAATAATACACTCTGTCTCACTCATCCCTCCAGAGAATCACTGGAAGCGTAAGGATCTAACCACCGGATTACTTTCGTCCTAAAGTCTACTTTGCCCCCCAAAAAAAACAACAACGTTACTACTGCTCTCACTTTTAAAACAAACCCCATTTCAATAATTCATTTCGCGAGGCGTCTTTAACACCGGGGCAATGTTGATTTGGTCTAGTTTTTGAGAGCTGTCGAAAAAGATTGGATCGTATATGATATCTTCTTTGAAGAAAAACGGGTAACTATCACAGTAATGCTTTCTCTTTCAACTCCTACTACAAACTATCTTAGAACTGGCTTGACAAGTGTGTGTGTTTGCTTCACACAAGTATTGTGGCGATATTAATCGATGTGGATTGGCAATAATATTTGGATAGAGAGCGCTAGGCTGTTAACGCTAGTTGCAGATGAAAGGCAGATTTAATTTCAGCCTCATGTAGCAGTGACCCTGGCGTGACCTTCAAAGCAAACCGACACGGCCAAGGAAGGAAAGATGTTTGCGTTCGCGAGGGTAGTCGGGTTTTGTTGTTTCTTTTAGTGGGGAAACGCAAACAGAGACTGAAACACAGACACACACACACGCACACTTAAACACACAGAAACAGACACGCACTCATGCACACAGAGACGCACACATAGACAAACACACATGCGTTTGCGCGCACGAGCACACACACACACACACACACACACACACACACACACACACACACACACACACACACACACACACACACACACACACACACAACACACCACACACACACACACACACACACACACACACACACACACACACACACACACACACACACACACACACACACACACACACACACACACACACACCACACACACACACACACACACACACACACACACACACACACACAGGATAACCTGGTGGACGGGATAGCCTGGTGGATGGAGTGATGCGCT
>CM054153.1:58996281-59001281 GCA_028751875.1 Rapana venosa | reverse complement strand
GTTTCACCTCAGACTGTCTACAAGCCGATATGGCTTTTTGCGGCGATGAGGCTGCTGATTGAAACCTAGAAAAAAACAAGGAAACCAACAACAAAATCAACAACAACAGAAATACAAATGGGCACAGAACTAAGAATGAATCTCTTTTCTAAATCGGGTAATCAACTGGTTTCAGTTGTGTCTGTTTGTGTTGACATTTTTTCTTTCTTTCGATTGATCACTTTTTGTACGGCATTTGTGTTGATGGTTTGTGTTGTAGGATGCTTTGCTTGCCTGCAGAGTGTCTCTATCTGACGCTTTGCTCTTTTTCTTCTCTGCTGTTTATCTCAGATATTTTCACGATTTGCTTTTTTTCCATCTGAAATCGTAGGTTTGTTTCTGTAGCTGACTTGTTATTGATCATAAGTCTGTTATTCGTTCTTTAGTCTTGAAGCCTGATATCTATGTTCTGACCATTGGTTGTCTCCCTTTTCGTTCTGCTTTACTTATTGGACACTAACCTAAACAGAAGGTGAGAGAGAGAGACACACAGACACAGAGAGAGAGAGAGAGAGAGAGAGAGAGAGGAGAGAGAGAGAAGAGAGAGAGATGAGAGAGAGATGAGAGGAGAGAGAGAGAGAGAGAGAGAGAGAGAGAGAGGGGTGTTCCAGACATGAACAACATGGGTCACAAACATTAATTTTATTATCATCATTCTGCGGGTTTGTATTTTGTCTGAAGTTTGTTTGAAACAGAAAAGTCATCTTCAGTCTGATATTTCCTTTGTTTAGAGCTTTCGATGTGTTCTTTCCACTTTGTCTAATGGTTTCACTAAGAGTGAAAGGGGAAAAGGAGCAGGTAGGCTTTACCAGGCGGTGACAGTGAGACGAACCGGTACAATGACTTTCCTTCGTATACGGTAGACATACAACACACGGTGTTTGTTTAAGTTCACACTGTTGTTGTTTTCTCTTGTGTGTATGCAGGCTTGCTGTGAGAGACGGGAGTCTGCTGTTACCTTGGTTGTAACACCAATACCTCTGTGTGTTTGCTGATGTAGTCAGTGAAATTTCATTCTCGCCATTCTGGAATTTCGTAAAGAGAAAATGGAGACAGAATTTGGCATACTTTTCTTCACAAGGTTTCCAAGGAGAACCACGCGTGAAGTGACTTTTAGTTGATGTCTGTAATATGTGGAAGCTAGGAATGAATTGATTTTGAGATCGTTAAGATAGACATATCATTATTTTTTAACAATAATACAGGTTGACAACGCATTGTTAGCATCAATTTTCACTAGACGTTTGATGAAAATGAAACATGTTCTCTCAAGAGGTCTAAGATTGGAGGACTCAGCCCTGTACAGTGTCAGATTTCAAGCTGATAGCGCTGAAACAGGAAGATGTTTTTGCCAGAATCGTTGAAACAAAGCCAGTCAAATCTTCCTTAACATCTCGGTTTTCTTTGAAGTGTGATAGTTATCTCTTCTGATCATCAGGTTTCGTGTGTTGTGGCTGCAGAAGCTATAGACATTATCAGAATACAGGGGCAGGAAGGGCGATGTGCACGGGCGGTGGCACTTTACACACACATGGTTGTTTGGGAAAAGTTACCGTCTATTTCTATCGTATTAATTTATCCTTCTTGTTTTTTTCATTCCTCCTTTACCGCCGTTCTTTGCAGCACATCGTTCTTGCCTGCAAACTGATGATCAATTTGTTAGTCGTGCGTGGGAATGCCACGTTAGGAATAGGGAATGGGGTGAGCGCATGTTTAAGGAGGGGGGGGGGGGAGGGATATGGTGCGTGCGTGCGTGTATGTGTGCGTGCGGGCGGGCGTGTATGTGTGTGTGTGTGTTTTGTGTGTGTGTATTGTGTGTGTGCGTGTGGTGTGTGTGTTCGTTGGAGGGAAGCAGTTTCTGGGGCACTGACGTGTGTACTATATGAATAAAGCACGGTTTGGGGGTTATTTAATTCATTCCCTGGCTAAGTCTCCGATATTAATAATAATAATAATAATAATAAATATAATAATAATAATAATAATAATAATAATAATAATAATAATAATAATAATAATAATAATAATAATAATAATAATAATAATAATAATAATAATAATATATAAATATAATAATAATAATAATAATGTATGGAACTTATATAGCGCTGAATCTTGTAAAGCAACAAATCAAAGCGCTCACATTTAAGTTCGCATAGGTGACCTTTTGCCCACCATTAAAATCTAGCCGCATTCCGATATCTAGGATGCTATCTAAACACGACACTACGATGCATGTAGTGTCGTAAAAAATAAACTGTATCCATTCCCACCAGCACGCAATGGCCTACTCTTCCTAAAAGTGGAACGGCTTTTCACGAGTGGGCAATATGTTCTGCATGTGTTTGCACATAAGATTTCATTTTATAGTCCGACCTGAAGGACTAGGCATGGTTCTATTGACGAAGGTAGCGAGCGTTGGAGTTAATCCCTTGATCTTGTTCTTTGCATAAGGATAATAATTAAAAAAACAACAACTGCGTTTAGATTATATAGCAGTGGGATTTAAATGTGAAAAAAATGATTGAAAAAGCAAAACACCCCTCAAAATCAAATCTCCCAAACCCCAAACAAAAACAAAAAACAAAACAAAAAATTCCACGCAAAAATTAATGAGATCGTTTTTCTCTAAATCAGGCAATCAGCCTGTTCTTTCCGTGTTGCCTGTTTTGTACTTTCTCGTTTTCTCTCCTGTTCTACATCACTCCTGTTAGAGTTTTTGTCTTCAAAAATTCTCTTTTGTTGTTGTGTCTGCGTGTGTGTATATTTATTTTGTTTTCTTTTTGGTGGGTGTTTTGTTTCGTCAACTTTGTATCAACTATTTTCCACGTTGTTTCTTTCTTTTCTTCAACGTTTCTGGCCATGTGTGTTTTCGTAATTCTCATTTCGCCAGGTTTTTCATTGTGTTGTTGTTGTTGTTGTTGCTTTCGGATTTTTTGTATTGCTGATTTTCTTGTTCTGCTTGATGACATCGCAAGAAGGAAATAAGCAGATAAATTATAGGATTCAGAGAGAGGGTGAGAGAGAGAGAGGGAGGGAGAGACAGACAGACAGACAGACAGATAGATAGATAGACAATGACAATGACAATGACAATGACAATGACAAATTCTTTTATTTCGAGGATAATGAATAAGCACACATGTGCTTTTTTACATCCAGTCCCCGGAGATAGATAGATAGATAGATAGATAGATAGATAGATAGATAGATAGATAGATGGATGCATAGTTAGATAGATTGATCGATAGATGGATGGATGGATCGATCGATAGACAGATAGATAGATAGATCGATTGATAGATCGATCGATCGATCGAACGATCGACAGATAGATAGATAGATCGATCGATCGATAGATAGATAGATAGATAGATAGATAGATAGATAGATAGATAGATAGATAGATAGATAGATAGATAGATAGATAGATAGACAGATAGATAGTTAGATAGAGCGAGAGAGAGAGATGAACAGTTTGCCATTGCCCCGTGTCTCCTTTGGTAAACAATGCAATTCTCCTGTGTGAACATAACAAGGGAACGATGATTACATGAGGGTTTGCCTTGCGTTCCATCCCCAATGGTGATTTTTCTAATGAGACCGTTTGTGTCCACCTCTACGGTAACTACTTTCCGACTTCGGGGTTAAAGTCTAAACACGACATGAAGGGGTTCTGTTTCTGCTGAACACGACATGAAGGGGTTCTGTTTCTGCTGAACACGACAGGAAGGGGTTCTGTTTCTGCTAAACACGACATGAAGGGGTTCTGTTTCTGCTGAACACGACATGAAGGGGTTCTGTTTCTGCTGAACACGCCATGAAGGGGTTCTGTTTCTGCTAAACACGCCATGAAGGGGTTCTGTTTCTGCTAAAAACACGACATGAAGGGGTTCTGTTTCTGCTGAACATGAAATGAAGGGGTTCTGTTTCTGCTAAACACGACATGAAGGGGTTCTGTTTCTGCTGAACACAACATGAATGGGTTCTGTTTCTGCTGAACACGACATGAAGGGGTTCTGTTTCTGCTAAACACGACATGAAGGGGTTCTGTTTCTGCTGAACACGACATGAAGGGGTTCTGTTTCTGCTAAACACGCCATGAAGGGGTTCTGTTTCTGCTAAAAACACGACATGAAGGGGTTCTGTTTCTGCTAAACACGACATGAAGGGGTTCTGTTTCTGCTAAACCCATGAAGAGGTTCTGTTTCTGCTGAACACGACATGAAGGGGTTCTGTTTCTGCTGAACACGACATGAAGGGGTTCTGTTTCTGCCGAACAATCACCGCTTCATTCAAGTCTCTGAGACTTGCAGCCACCCCACCTACTGTCCCTTCTCTCTCTGACCTCAGTCTGGAGTGTCCAGCACTGTACAAGCCGACAGATCTGACCCTTGGATGTAGCCAACAGAGAGGCTCCATCTTATTTGTTTTGTTTTGTTGACAGTTCTTTTTTGAACAGAAACCGAATGCAGACTGCAAAGTTGTTTTACAACGGTAATGTAGAGGCCAGTTTTCTCTAACAAATCTTTGCTCACGCGGTGTCTCCTTCCAGGTTCTGTTTCTGCTTTTTCAGAACCATCACCATTTTCTATCGCTCTCTTTTGTTTCTGTCTTGCTCATTTTCTTCAAGTCACTACCTTTATAAACCATTCTCCTGCCTTTTTTTTTTATAAAGACCTAAAACATAACAGTTTTCTGCCATACCGAAGTCAGATGTGCTGGGTCTGACTTCCAGGCATTTAATGGCGCAGCAACGCATTTTCGCTCATATGACAGGTAATGACACTTGCTGTCCAAGCGTTCGACAAAGAAGAAGAAGAATTCAGTCTACTGAAGCCCACAAGCCATGCACCACACAACACGGAATAAAAGGGCAATATCTGCAATACAAAGAAGAAACACTTTGACAAATTGCTTTCGGAAAGTTGCTAGACATAATCTGTTCTCCTCTTTCCTAA
>CM054153.1:58968781-58991281 GCA_028751875.1 Rapana venosa | reverse complement strand
ATTACTCCATTAGGTAGAGTAGCTGTACTAAAGTCTCTTATTCTTTCAAAGCTTATACATCTGTGGATATTACTACCAGACCCACCCGATCATTTTTTGAAACAGTTACAGAAACTTGTGTTTTCAATATTGTTTGGAACAATAAGCAAGACAAGATAGGAAGACAGACGGCAGTTCAGACCATTAAGCAAGGTGGTCTAAATATACCTGATATACGGAATTATATATATGCTTTGAAGCTTTCATGGGTAAGAAAAGTTGGAAAATCTAATCACAAGTGGGTCAGTATTGCAGAAATACAATACCCATTTCTTAAGACTCTAGACTACTAGGTTCCATCAATAACACACAAGCACATGAAGGTTAATCCTTTTTGGACCCATGTTTTTAGAGCTTATAGATTTTTCTGTACTTGCATCACTCCGCAAAATGAAAATGAATTTCTTGCAGAACCTATTTTGTATTAATGAATGAAACATTACTATAGGAAATAAAGTTGTTGATAAAAATATGTTTAGCAGAAAAGGGTGATATAATCTAATAAAACATCTTGTCAAGAAAAATGGTGAGTTTTTTAACTATGAAATTTTTTCTAAAGCAAATGATAATTGTATTGACTTTGTAACTTTCAATGGGCTAATCTTATCAATCAAACACTTTGCAAAAAAAAAGCAGGAGTCAAAATAGGTGACAATGTAAATTGTTGTACAGACACAACGCAAGCAATACAGACAATAGATAGTGTGCACCGGGGCTCAAAACTGTCTATCTATCTATCTATCTGTCCCGTAGTCTGACGACCGTGGGGGCACCCTCAAAGACTCAGCAACCAGTTCCCTCCATTCCTCTCTCTGTTCTGCCTTTCTCAGGGTTTTGTTGAGTTCTAGGCCTGTCCATTCACTGATGTTATCCTCCCAGCTCTTCCTTGGTCTGCCTCTTCTTCTTCCTCCTTGGACAGTGCCTTGCAAAACTGTCTTTGTAATTCCTTGGGATCTTGTGACATGCCCATACCACTTAAGTTTACGCTTTTTTCACGATCGTTAGAAGGTTCTCATAGGGTCCAATGGTTTGCTGGATTCTGTTATGCACGCTTTCGTTGCTTATGTGGTCTTTGTAGGAGATGCCAAGGAGTCTCCGAAAGCATCTCATCTCCACTGCCTGTACTCTTCTCTCCAAATCTGCAGTCAGGGTCCATGATTCACAGGTATACAGAAATATGGATATGACAAGGGAGCGCATTAGTCTGATCTTGGAGATAAGTGAGATATTCTTGTCTCTCCAGATGGTGTTTAGTTTTGACAAAGCTGTTATTGTCTGTGCAGTCCTGCATACTACTTCTGGCTTGGATCCCTGGTCGGATACAATGGCTCCCAGGTACTTGAAGCTTTGAACTGTTTCCAGCTTCTGGTCATTAACCCTGATATCAGTGCTAATGCCGTTGGTGTTATTAGTCATCAGTTTGGTCTTCTCTGCACTGATTTCCATGCCGTATGTTTTGGAGGCCTTATCCAAGTGTTCTGTTAGGCTGGCAAGCTCTTTTTCTGATCCTGCTATTCCATCAATGTCATCTGCGAAGCGGAGGTTTGTGATCGTTCTGCCACCAATGCTGACTGATCCTTCATGATGTTCCAGTGCATCAGCCATGATTCTCTCAAGGAAGATGTTGAAAAGAGTGGGTGAGAGTAGACAGCCCTGCCTTACTCCAACTGTTGTTCGAAACCATTCTCCAATGTTGTTGTTGTAGTACACTGCACTGGTGGCCTCGCTGTACAGCTGTTTGATGACTCTGATCAGGTTTGCATTGATGCTGTACAAATTCATGGTTGCCCACAAAGCTGCATGCCACACCCTGTCAAATGCCTTCTTAAAATCGATAAATACGTGGTAAAGGTCTTGTTGATGTTGAAGGTACCGCTCACATAGTATTCTGAGGTTGAATATCTGTTCTGTTGTGCTGCGCCCTGCTCTGAAACCTGCTTGTTCCTCAGCAATGATGGTCTCTGCTTGTGGCTTCAGTCTATTCAATATTATCTGCAGCATGACCTTGCTTGGGTGACATATAAGGCTGATTGTGCGGTAATTATGGCATTGTTGTAGATTTCCTTTCTTGGGGAGGGTGATGATGAGTGACTGCGTCCATAGTGTTGGCCATTTTCCTGTCTGCCAGATCTTGTTGCAGATACTTAGTAGGGCGCTGATCATGGCTTCCCCTCCAGCTTGGACCAACTCAGCTGGAATGTTGTCAGCCCCTGCTGACTTCCCCTTTTTCAGCGATCTGACTGCTGTTTCCACTTCTTCTCGGAGGATAGGGTGACTGTCTGTGTCTTTGCTTTCGGGTACATTAAGGACTTCTGGATCTCCTGCGGTTCTATAGTTATACAGGTCGGAGCAGTATTCTGTCCATCTGTTCAGAATATCCTGGTCGTCAGTGAGACACTTCCCATTTTTGTCTTGGATTGTTAAACCTTTTCTCTGTTTCGTGCTAGTCAGGTCTTTCACCAGCTGATATGCTTTCTTGCTATTGTTTTTCTTGATGTTCTCTTCAATGTCTTGGCACTGTTCACCGATCCATTTCTCTTTTGCCTCCGTCATGGACTTCCTGATTCTTTTGTTGACTGCCCTATATTGTTCTGCTCTTTCTTTTGTTTCATTTTTCTTTTTCTTCAACTCTCTACGCTTGTCGCATAGTTGTAGGATGTTAGGTGTGACCCATGGTTTTTTGACTGGTCGGCGTTTGCCAAGAAGCTCGTTTGCTGTTTCAGTCACCGCTGTATTGAAACTATTCGTCAGTGTATCTATGTCTGAGTCTATCACAGTGAGTGCTGCAAACTTTCCACCTATCCTTGCTTGAAACATTTCTAATACCTCTGGGTCCTTCAGCTTCTCGAGGTCAAATTTGATCCTGATGTTGTTCCGCTTGTGGATTTTCTTTAGACGTAGTCGGAAAGTCATCATCACAAGATCATGATCACTCCCTATGTCTGCTCCTGGAAAACTTCGTGTCTGTGCGATGTTAACGCTAGACTGAAACCGTCATGAAAAATTGATGTCAAACAAGACGGAACCCAAATGCTGTAAAAAATGGACACAGAAACTTAATGAGGAAATCAACTGGAAAATGGTATTTAAAAAAATGCACAAGATTAAAGACATCAAATTACAATGGTTACAGATAAAACTTGTCCACAGAATTGTGGTTACTAATGTTGTTCTGTGCGCAATGGGTGTAACGAATACAACAAATTGTCCTCTGTGCAATATCACACAAGATTCAATCGAACATTCTTTTTATGGACTGTAACCAAGCAAGAATTATAAGGACAAATTTAGAAAAAAAAAGTATCAATGACCATTGTGAATACGCATCGAATGTGAAAATTTCACGTAAGATTGTACTTTTTGGAGTGGATGATTGCATGAAAACTGATGCTATTTTTTATTTCAGTATCCTTCTTGCCAAATGGTATATTTACAGATGCAGAATTGAAAATCATTTACCAGTATGGAAAGTTTTTCTTAAACAGCTGAAATACAGGTACCAAATCGAAAAATATAACGCAACAATTGCAAACAACCTGAGTAAGTTCACTATTGAATGGAGTCACTATAGACCATTGCTTGACTGAACAGGTTAGATTTATATAACTGAGACAGGTGTCTGACCATATGTTTTTGCTGAATAGCAACCATGTGATAACAGAAAAGATGGAATTGTGCATGCATTGTTTTTACTCTCCAAGGCCATGCTGTCATACATTGGGTAATTACACTGACACTGGCACATTGTGATATTCCTCATGAATGAAAGAGTGCAATTGTATAGGTTTACAGAATTGACAGAGGCGTACAAATATTATTTTTCTCACGATGGCATGAAAAACGTGTGTGTGTGTGTGTGTGTGGTGTGTGTGTGGGTGTGTGTGTGTGTGTGTGGGTGTGTGTGTGTGTGTTGTGTGTGTGTGTGTGTGTGTACGTGCGTGCGTGCGTGCGTGCGTGTATGTGTGTGTGTGCTTTGGTTGATTAAGTACTTGAAAAGCAGTTGGTATCACTTGTTTATGAAAAAGAATTGTATTTGTACCTGCTTTAAGTTTATTTGTTTATTTCTTTCTTTCTTTTTAGAAACATTTTGTTTGTAATTATTTGTAAATGCAAAACGAAAATTTAAAAAGTTAAAAAAAAAATTTAAAAAATGGTATGCAATACATTTTATACATTACACAACAGTGTCTTCACTGAGTTTGATCTTAGTCACCAGAAAAGACAGACGAGAGAGGAATGTGCATGGACTGAGGGTGCTCTACGTGTTTTAGATACACTCCACCATTTCCTTTCTTTTCTCTGTCGTAATATTGTTTTAAAACAGAAACAGTAGTGGTGGAGGAAAACAAGTGCAGGTTACCACTTACATCTTCTCCATCATTTTTAAAAATGATTTTCAAAGATCCAATTTATAAAAAAAAAACTTCTAGAAAATAACATATTTCAATAACAGCCTTTTCAGGCATGTTTGAGTAAGAACCATGCCTTTGGCCTGACCTGACTCGAGGTTCGGCTCCATGATGAGCCTTCATCAGAGGTCCTGGCGGTGATTAAAGCTTCATCTGCTGTAATATTGTGTGATGTATGAGATCGTCTGCCGGAGAAAACCTGTATTCTCTCCTTTTTTACCTTTAACTATCGAAACTTTCGGCATTTGTTTGCCTTCTTCATCAGAAACTGACGATATACTACACACACGCACACACACACACACACACACACACACACACACACGCACACACACACACACACAAACACACACACACACACACTATATAATAGTGTCATCCGTTCTTAGTGGCCTAATCTTGCTAAAAGGTAAAACAGGACTTAACGTGGGCTCAAGATGTTCTGCATGCATAACGTGTATTCTCTAAGGCACCAACAGAAACTGAAAAGAAATCATAGTCAAACTCTTAAAATGTGTGTATGTACAAAACGGGACAGCTCAGTGGTCAGAGCACTCGCTTTCCCCCAGCCAAGTTAAGCAACATCGAGCATAGTTACCACTTGGATGGGTGACCGTTTGCGCGCCTTGGCTTCAGTACAGTCCCCCAGTTCACCCAGCTGTAAATGGGTACCTGACCTCTTTAGGGTCAGGGAAGGTAAAGCAGCGAGGGAGAGGAGATGGGCGCCGCCCTCACTATGCTGGCTCCTAGAGAAGTGAGGTCTCTGACGCCTCGCTCCGCGAAGACCTTATAGGTTATGTGGGGACACCTTTACCTTTTTACTTAGTGAGTCGGGAAAACAAGAAAGTGTCTTTGCCACTACACGCCACACCATCCTGTCCACACAAGAATAAAAGTGAAAGGAAAGTAAACACAATGTGTCTGTAACAGACAACATCGCCCTGTCTTTATTAGTCTGCCACTGAGACAGGCATTACTGTTTATTGCCACAGACTACAAAATACACTGACTGGTATTAAACGTCTTTGTTGGTGTATGGGAACAATATTAAACAAAGGCTGGATATGGCGTTGATCAGTGAAGTCAAGGCTACTACATTATGCACAGATTGGTCTGCTTCACTGGACGTAGCTACACCGACCTGTGAAAATGCGGGTGTGTTTGTTTGGTCTGAGTGTACAGACATTGGGGGTTGGCAGAATAGAAGGTGAAGCGTCGCTGTTTTGTTTTCCTTCAGAATGTTTAGCTGGAGTCTAGAACGGTGTTGTAAGTGTGTGTGTGTGTGTGTGTGTGTGTGTGTGTGTGTGTGTGTGTGTGTGTGTGTGTGTGTGTGTGGTGTGTGTGTGTGTGTGTGTGTGTATGTGTGTGTGTGTGTGTGTGTGTGTGTGTGTGCATGTGTGTGTGTGGTGTGTGTGTGTGGGTGTGTGTGTGTGTATGTGTGCGTGTGTGTGTGTATGTGTGTGTGTGCGTGTGTGTGTGTATGTGTGTGTGTGTGTGTGTGTGTGTGTGTGTGTGTACTGATTAAACTCACCTCTTGTCTGTTTTGTTGCATGTTTATGCAATCAACATTGTCCAGAAAAACTCTACCATCGCAAGAGATATTCTGTTAACGAACAACCAGGAGCATACAAGCAAAAGGCCATGGATTTTTGGTTCCAACTTGTACAGTTGTACGTTAAACATTCTTGTAGTCGATGTGCCTCTTGGATAAGATGTCAATATATCGATACAATAGATGCTCACCACAGAGAGTGAAGTACTTTGTCAAGATTAACTTCTTCACAACTTCTTCACCTTCACATTCCTCTATCCCGTAAACTAGTACACCATTAGGGAACCCCTGAAGATTTTGAAACCAACTTCCTCCACTCTTCACTTCCACTTCCCCACAACACCGGGGTTAAAGAAAAGTCACTGCAGTGTTGCATCGACTTCCTCTGAAGCTGAACGAGAAGTCGAGTGAAGTCAGAATCAATATGTGTGCTGAAAGGAAGCCATGTAACGCTCTGGTTTCAACAGAAAAACAGTGTTGTTGTTGTTGTTTTTTTAATCTTTATATCTTTGAAAATTACTGGACGTGTCTTTGAGTAACAGAAATGATTTACAGTTCTGTGGTCAGAAGGTCACTCACCTGTCATTGAATGTAGCGGGTTTGTGGTTCAGATATCTTCTTCTTTTTCGCAATTCTTCTTCTTCTTCTTCTTCTACTTCTTCTTTTTCTTCTTCTTCTTCGCAATTCTTGGCAATTCTTGGCAATTCTTCGCAATTCTTCGCAATTCTTCGCAATTCTTCTTTTTCGCAATTCTTCTTCGCAACTCTTCTTCGCAACTCTTCTTCGCAACTCTTCTTCTTCTTCTTCTTCTTCTTCTTCTTCTTCTTCTTCTTCTTCTTCTTCTTCTCTTCTCTTCTTCTTCTTCTTCTTCTTCTTTCTTCTTCTTCTTCTTCTTCGCACTCTTCTTCTTCTTCGCAACTCTTCTTCTTCTTCTTCTTCTTCTCTTCTTCTTCTTTCTTCTTCTTCTTCTTCTTCTTCTTCTTCTTCTTCTTCTTCTTCTTCTTCCTTCTTCTTCTTTTCTTCTTCTTCTTCTTCTTCTTCTTCTTCTTCCTTCTCTTCGCAATTCTTCTTTTCGCAATTCTTCTTCGCAACCTCTTCTTCTTCTTCTTCTTCTTTCTTCTTCTTCTTCTTCTTCTTCTTCTTCTTCTTCTTCTTCTTCTTCTTCTTTCTTCTTCTTCTTCTCTCTTCTTCTTCTTCTTCTTCCTTTCTTCTTCTTCGCAACTCTTCTTCTTCTTCGCAACTCTTCTTCTCTTCTTTTTCTTCTTCTTCTTCTTCTTCTTCTTCTTCTTCTTTTCTTCTTCTTCTTCTCTTCTTCTTCTTCTTCTTCTTCTTCTTCTTCTTCTTCTTCTTCTTCGCAATTCTTGGCAATTCTTGGCATTCTCTCGCAATTCTTCGCAATTCTTTCGCAATTCTTCTTTTTCGCAATTCTTCTTCGCAACTCTTCTTCGCAACTCTTCTTCGCAACTCTTCTTCTTCTTCTTCTTCTTCTTCTTCTCTTCTTCTTCTTCTCTCTTCTTCTTCTTCTTCTTCTTCTTCTTCTTCTTCTTCTTCTTCTTCTTCTTCTTCTTCTTCTTCTTCGCAACTCTTCTTCTTCTTCGCAACTCTTCTTCTTCTTCTTCTTCTTCCTTTCTTCTTCTTCTTTCTTCTTCTTCTTCTTCTTCTTCTTCTTCTTCTTCTTTTCTTCTTCTCCTTCTTCTTTTTTTCTTTCTTCTTCTTCTTCTTCTCTTCTTCTTCTTCTTCTTCTTCTTCGCAACTCCTTCTTCTTCTTCGCTAACTCTTCTTCTTCTTTCTTTTCTTCTTCTTCTTCTTCTTCTTCCTTCTTTCTTCTTCTTCTTCTTCTTCTTCTTCTTCTTCTTCTTCTCCTTCTTCTTCTTCCTCCTCCTCCTCCTCCTCTTCTTCTTTGTCGTTGTTGTCGTTCTCGTATGCTCAGACAGAACTGGTATTATGTGTTATACAAGTCAAAATGCGTTGCGGTTCCGTTAAGTGCCTGAAAAATCAGGCACAGCGCACCAAACTTCGGCGTGGGAGAGAATGGTTAAGTTTACGTCTTTCTAGTCTGGAATAAAAGGCAGGAGAGTTGACTAAGAAGGCAACAACTAAACAAAAAGAAAATCGCAGGTTAAAAAAGAACAAGGTAGAAAAGAGAGGGAAAGAAAAGAGCGCTATCCCATGACAGAATTTCCGGAAGGAAATGTTACTTATGCTGACATGCCCTGGATATCTTAAGGGGGGTGGGGGTGGGGGGGGACGGTCATAATTATCATCTGAAACCCATCAAAGTGTGACCTTGAGTTATTGGTGGAGAGCTAGTCGTTTGTCTTGGTTTCATTATTCTATTTTTTTTTAAATATCAGATTCTTCACCAAGATCGAGGTATGATATACAACAAGGGTATCCTGCACAAAAAGAAACACGTAATCATTCAGCTATCCCTGGAATAAAACTGTATTCAATGAAAAAACCCAAACAGATGCAAGCAGTGTGCTCGTGTTAATTTCTTGTGTTTTTATTATATCAAACAGTTCGCATCCGTATAAACAGATATACACACAGGGGAGGTAACACACAATATCATGGAACGCTAGCCCCAACTTTAAAAATGAACCAGATTTGTGAAAACGATTCTCAGGCGCATTGCCTGAAATTCCTGATCGGTGTTTTATGTTATTCTTGAAATCATTAGTGTCGAAGAAAGCACGCTGGCTGTGTGATCGATCATCCTAGCTCCTATCGCTGTCGCTGTGTTAGACTTTATCGCTGATGCCTAAATAAAACTGGCGGGGGCTGATGTTGAAATGAGACGACTTGGCGCTGTCTGGGTCACGTGGTTACGGGATAGCCTGGTGGTTAGAGTGATGTGTTTGTGATCTGCTGATCCGGGTTCGATTCTCGTTCAAGAGGATTTTTTTTCCTCTGGAGTTAACACCAGTGCCGACTCCACTTTCCCTAAAAGTCCTTCAGATGAGACTATAAACCGAGATCCCGTGTGCGAACGCACACATAACATCTTATGCACGCGTTAAAACCCGTTCCGCTTAAAAAAATTCTTTTATATCGAGGATAGTAGAATAAGAACTTATGTGCTTTTTTACATCCAGTAACCGTGTGTACGTGGTTTTGTAAATTCTGCCATCTATCCCCACCGGCACACAATAGCCTACTCTTACAAAAACGGAATAGGATTTAACGTGTGTGCAAGATGTTATGCGTGCATTCTCACACGGGGCCTGGATTTATAGTCTTATCAGTACAAGAATAGGCCGTTGTGTGCCGTGGGAAGTGATGACATACTGTGAAAAGCTTGCACACACACGGGGACTGGATGAAAAAAACACGTGTTTATTCCGTTATCCTCGATATAAAAGAACGAATAAATAAATAAATAATGAATAAAAGAATAAATAAAATGAATAAATGACTAAACAGATAAACAAATCAATAATAAAACTCTACTTTCCCCTGTCTTTGTTCTTACAGGGGAGGTTACTGTTTTATAGCCGGTTCTAAATTTCAGTTGGGTATAAACATTTGACATGATAAATAACTGTATATTTGTTCAAAAGGATAACAACATTTACAAACCTGCATACACACGGGGACTGGATGTAAAAATACACATGAGTACTTATTCTTTTGTCTTCGAAATAAAAGAATAAACAAAATATCAAATGGTGATTTAATTTGATATGTGTATGTGGGAATGCTATGCTCGCTAGCATGTTTGCAGTATAAGTGCGTGCAGTTGTGTGTGTGTGCATGTGTGTGTGTGTGTGTGTGTGTGTGTGTGTGTGTGTGTGTGTGTGTGTGTGTGTTTGTGTGTGTGTGTGTGTGTGTGTGTGTGTGTGTGTAGGGGCGAGTGTACACTATTGCACGTGCGCGAGTGCACACGCGTGTGCAGGCATATTTGAACAAGGTAGGGTTTATATACCTTCTCCTGACATCTGCACTGTGAAACTCTTCATCTGTCCCTGTATCGAAGCTGTCATGAAGTTGGCATCTGTGTCAAGACATAGAATGTATGAGGGCTCTGTTATCACACTTTGCCTCCGTCCCGCTTTTCTGTTGCTGCTGCTGCTGCTCGGAAATGGATTATTTTTCTTCAATCAGATATGACAGATGTGTTTACTCCTGTTGCTCTTATTTCTGACAAATTTGTTTGCTCCTGTTGCTCTTACTCCTGCCAGATGTGTTTGTCCCTGTTGCTCCTATATTCTGACAGATGTGTTTTCTCTTGTTGCTCCTACATTCTGACAGATGCGTTTGCGTCTGTTGCTCCTATTTCTGACACAGATGTGTTTGCTTCTCTTATTCCTGACAGATAGGTTCCCCCTTTTTCTTGACAGATGTGTTTGCCTCTGTTCCTTCTATATTCTGACACACCTACCATTTACCTAGATCCTGAATGTATAGACTAACTGTGGCTGATGATTCTGAAGCAGTCCATCGTTCTCCCTGAGAGTCAGGTACGCTAGGTATGGGATCTCTGTATGAGATACCAAGGAGTTTGCGAAAGCACCTCATCTCCATTGCCTGTATCCTTCTTTCAGTGTCTGCTGTTATGGTCCACGCTTGACACACGTACCCAAGTAAGGACATGACCAGGGAACGCATCATTCCCATCAAGAAACGGATGGCAATGTTCTTGTTGTTCTATGAGGACTTTCAGTTTGGTCATTGCAGCTGTGGTCTGGCCTATAAGTCAAGTCAAGTCAAATACTCTTTAAAGAAAGACGGATTTAGCAAAGAACTGAACAGAAGAGGGGAAATGTAGGGACAAAATTAGAAGAAGGACATTAATAAAAGAATGCAGAAACGTTTGATATCAGTTCATTATTTCCTATTTCCAAAGGACTAGAATGCAGACTAGAATGTGTTTAGCGTGTGTATGTGTGCATGTGTTTTGTTGTTGTTGTTTTTTGGGGGGGAGAAAAGAAAGAAACAAATAGAAAGAAGGTAATTAATATTTTAATAAAGAAAGAAAAAACAGTGAAATGAATAAACAGCAGATATAAAAAAGAGGAAGACACACAAGCAGAAAGAAAAGACAGACAGAAACAGAAATACACCCAACAAAACAATCACATCGTTAGCGCATTACATTCCAACCGAAGCAAATCAGCGCTAAGTGAAGCAGAACCAACACACCGTCCATTAGAGCAAAGCAATCACAAATGCACCCCCAAATCATGATTTATCTCCCCTTAGAATGGAAAGAAGGACAGCACAGATAATGATGGACGACGTCTTTATACCGCACTGAAATAAAACCACAACACCATCTTTATAAAATCAGTTCACATGCGCAAGATGCATTGACGTGTGTTAAAATCATGAGACTGGATTATGCTTTTGTCAATATATCTTGTTTTGCTTGTAGATTCATTTGTGTCTGGAAACATTTTGATGTTATTTCAACTCCTAATCGTAACAAGGAAAGATTGTTTATTGGTTTAAGAGGTTTTAAAAAAGCAGTTTCTAAACACACTGCTTCTTAATAGATCTACCTTCCCTCTCCACCCTACCCTCTCTCTCTCTCTCTCTCTCTCTCTCTCTCTCTCTCTCTCTCTCTCTCTGTCTGTCTGTCTGCCTCTCTCTCTCTCTCTCTCTCTCTCTCTCTCTCTCTCTCTCTCTCTCTCTCTCTCTCTCTCTCTCTCTCTCTCTCTGTCTGTCTGTCTGTCTGCCTCTCTCTCTCTCTCTCTCTCTCTCTCTCTCTCTCTCTCTCTCTCTCTCTCTCTCTCGCTCAGAGACTAGATAACATGTTAGATTGTATTATCTTCTAATCCACATGTATTTGATTTCGATGCGCTTTGATATAGCGTGTCCTATCAAATGATATTGCAAACCATCGCAATCATTCAACAAGTTCGTAAGATTCCTTTCCGGTTAATTCCCTTGTTTACCAGAGAATAACTCTCTCTCTCTCTCTCTCTCTCTCCTCTCCTCTCTCTCTCTCTCTCTCTCTCTCTCTCTCACTCCCCTCTCTCTCTCTCTCTCTCTCTCTCTCTCTCTCTTAAACTATAGGGCTGCTTAGGTTAGATTACATTTGGAATCCACATGATATATTTGGATTAATTGCACTTTAAAAGAGCATGTCCTATCAGATAACGCTACAAACCATCGCAATATATTCAACATGTCTTCAAATTTCTTTCCGAATAATTCTTCGGTTTACTTAGAGGTTATTCATCTTGAAGAAACAGTTTGTATTCTACATCATTTGAGTTCAGTCAATATTATTTCAAGAAATAATCCCTCTAGGTCATTTGTGATTTACTTCCTCTTTCCTGTGTTTCATTCTGCCCCTATACTTTCTTCAAGCTCTGTCTCTGTCTCTCTGTCTGTCTCTCTCTAACTCTCTGTCTCTCTCTGTTTCTGCCTCTCTCTGTCTCTCACTGTGTCTAAAGTGTGTCTGTCTCTTTCTGCTCCCCTCCCTTTCCCTCTCTCCGTCTCTCTATCTGCCTCTCTATCTGTCTCTCTCTTTTCTCACTCACTCTCTGTTTCTCTGTCTCACTCCTCTCCCCTGTATGCCTCTCTGTTCTCTCTGTCCTGTCTCTCTTTCTGTCTCTGCCCTCTCTCTCTGTCTTTTCCATCTGTATCTCGCTCTCTTCTCTCTCTCTATCTCTCTCTCTTCTTCTCTCTCTCTCATCATCTATCTCTATTTGTCTTTTGTGTTATTTGTCCATCTTTCCCTGTCTAGGATTTTTTTGTCATATTTCATTTTTTGTCTGTTCCTTATCCTCTGTATTTCAGTTCATCTATCGTCGTCTGTCTATCTGTTTGTCTCTGTATGTCTGTTTTTCTGTTTCTCTATCTCTCTACCCCCTGCTCTCGTCTGTCTTTTCTGTCTGTCTGTCTGTCTCTCTCTCTCTCTCTCTCTCTCCCTCTCTCTCTCTCTCTCCTCTCTCTCTCTCCCCCCTCTCTCATCTCCTCTCTCTTTCAGCACATCTTTTTGTCTTATAATTGCATTATCTCTATGCCTGAGTAATATCATTGATGAGATAATTTGTAATAGAATCACAAGACATAAAACTCAGAAAGAAAGAAAGGGAAAGAAGCAATGAAAAGATGTAAGGGTGGATAGAAGGTAAAAAGAAAAACCACAAGACAGATGAAAAATCAAGATGAATAATTCAATAAGTTAACATGTCATGAGTAAAATAATGCTGCCAACAAATATAACTAATCTAACGTCCACTCTCAAGAAAAAACAACATAAACAATTCCAACATGCAAATAATGAACAAGAAGAATATGTTGCTTATAATCAATCATTTTAACATTATTCCAAATAAAATTGGCATTACACTACGCAAAAAGATTGACGAATCATCAATCATTCACAAATGAAAATTACAACCAAACTTATCAAAGAATCTGATTTTTCCCAAAAGAAAAAATTGCATGTTTGTTACTGAAAGTCATTAAAGATCTATGATATGAACATGTTTATGGTCAAATGAATTTCTTCATCAAATTTGTCAGTCTACGTAAATATGTACGTATGTTGTTTTTTTTAAAGTTAAACAAGCATACTGTTGTTTTACATAAAGAAATGGCAATGTCATTTGAAGATAATGTTTTATACACATACATACACACACACGGACAAACACACACACACACACACACACACACACACCACACACACCACACACACACACACACACAAAGTCACCAGAAAACTAGTTTATCAAAGTAAACAAACAAGAACAACTCGTAAAATCTATACAAAACGCAAACAACAACAGCGACGACAACGAACTAAATCACAAAATCAACTCACACTGGTGAAAATAAACAAAGAAACAATGAAAACGAAAACCCCTACAAAAAGCAAATAAGTAATCACATCATTATGTACACACTTTCATCCTGAAATATACAGAGAAACAAACGGAAACGTCAGTCCCGGTGACATCAAACAAATTACAAAGGAAAAACTTCGGGGACAGCAACATTTTAGCTGTACAAGTGATGTTCAAGGTCGAAAAATAACATTTATAAGAAATGTTAGGAAATTAGAAAAAAAACCCAGTAGATTTACACACACAATGATGTACCTTGGTTATCCAGAAATTCTAAAAGAAAGCGTACAAAAAGAGTACGTATTAGATATTCCATCACTACAAAAACGACATGTCTTTTTGTTTTCATAAAGAATCACCAACAAACCCCTCCCCCTTTTCTATCTGTCTGATGGTTTGTCTGTCTGTCTCTCTGTATATCTGTATATATGCCTACCTCTCTCTTTCTCTGTCTATCTGTCTGTCTGTCTGCCTGCCTGTCTGTCTCTGTCTCTATCTCTTTCTGCCTGTCTGTCTGCCTGTCTGTCTGTCGTCTGTCTGTCTGTCTGTCTCTCTCTCTCTCTCTCTCCTCTCTCTCTCTCTCTCTCTCTCTCTCTCTCTCTTTCTCGCTCTATCTGTTTTCGCAGTCTTCTTTCTTTTCCTTCCTCCTCCCTTTTTTTGTTATTAATTCTTGCTTCCTATCTGTCTACTGCTGAAAACTGAGAGGGGTGCAAAAGAGATAGACAGACAGAAAGACAGACAGATAGAGAAAGATCAAAGCATAAGAAGAGAGACAATGACAGTCATGAAGGCACAGAGAGATATCATCAGTTTTTGTTCACATATGATGTAGCTAGAAACTATGCGGTAACGCACAAAAGATGCCCATTCTCTAAAAGCTTTCTGAGTTCCAGCACTTAGAGCCCTCGGCACTGGCAGAAACAGAGAGCTGTTATGTGAAGAGCTGCAAGTGCAGACAGAGCAAAATGTCTGCACACACACACACAATAAATGAAGGTATGTGCATCGGCATAACCACTTTCACTCATATCACGCCACTGAGGTTGTAAGGACTTTTGAAGCGTTTTCTTTTTGCTTTACAAAAATACATTAAGGGTAGACACGTTGTTTAAAAGTGGCCGAATTCGTGGGGATATTTCTTGGATATATAAAGCTGCTAAATGCAAATATGAAGATTTGTTGGGGGGAGGGGGTGTAAATTTCCAGAATTCAGGTTGTAAAGCATGTCTGTGAAAACAGGTTTCTTGCACTTGCTTTACATAAAAAAGGTATCGAAGTTTGAAATATTTAGATTCAGTGGCAACATTGGATTATTTCCACGGCAACAGAGCATAAAACTGACTATTCCATGAATTTTTAGGCTTTACAGCCGTGGGGGCACTAATGAAGATGTTGCAACCAGCTTCCTCCACGCCCCGCGGTCCTCTACTTTCCCTAGCAAACTGTTCCACTCAAGACCAGTCCATTCCCTGGTGTTGTCTTCCATGGGACTACGGAATAGGTGAAGTAAGGAAAAAGGCTTTACAAGTGATATTCTTTCAAGACATGGTACAACTTCTTGCAGCTATCTGTGGGTCTGAGTATCCAGTATACATGAACTGATACATAGAAAACAAACAACAAAACAAACAAACAGATCAATGTTTAAAACTATTGCTTGTTTTCATTCAGTAAATGTGCTCATCGACATGTTTTGGATAGGCTTAAGTTTAAGAAATGCACATTATAAACAATAATCATTTCATATCATGACGTGGTGCCAGTTAAGATGTTGTGTGTGCAGGTGTGTTAGTTGACGTGTCTGTTCCACCATATCCGTATAGCTAACATTGTCCACAGGCTATCTAAAATACCAGCATTAGCGAAACCTACATCCCTCCCTCATCATTTCCGCAGACTCCATAATTATCTGACCTCCCCTAGTTTTGCCTGAAGTGGAGAGTCATCCAAATTTTCTCACAGCGGCTGGTGACCCTGTTTGACCTCCGGGCTAAAAGAGATTAATCCCCTAATAAGGTGGTGAACCTGGAACTTGATTCATTATTCTGGAAGCTTAGCCTAGCCTGAAGGCCAGGCCATGACATGATGTGCTAGATCAGGCACACGATGATGATGATGATTATGATGATGATGATGATGGTGGTGGTGGTGGTGGGGGTGTGGTGGTGGTGGTGGGGGTGGTGGTGGTGGTGGCGGCGGCGGCGGCGGCGGCGGCGGGGGCGGCGGTGGCGGTGATGATGATGATGATGATGATGATGATGACGACGACGACGACGACGACGACGATGATGACGATGATGACGATGATGGTGGGGGTGGTGATGATGATGATGATGATGATGATGATGCTGTTGATAATGATGATGATGACGATGATGACGCTAAGGTAAGTGTCCTCAGACAAACTTGCTCCGTGCTAATTAACTAGCTACTGCTTGGAGAGGGACCCCTGATCTATTTTTGCACGCATGTGAAACGTGGACTATAGCAGCAGACATTGAAAGAAGGATGCAGGCAATGGAGATGAGATGCTTCTGCAAACTTCTCGGTAACACATTCAGAGATCACATCACTAAAGAAGAAGTAAAATCCAGAACCAAAAACGCCATCAGGCCATATGAAGTGCTCCTGGCTTCAGTCTATCTGTCTTTCTGTCTCTGTCTCTGTCTGTCTGTCTGCCTGTCTTCTCTCTCTCTCTCTCTCCTCTCTCTCTCTCTCTCCCCTCCCTCTCTCTCCTCCTCTCCTCTCTCTCTCTCTCTCCCACACCTTCTCTCCTCTCCCCTCTCTCCCCTCTCTCTCTCCCTCTCTCTCTCTCCTCTCTCCCTCCCTCCCCTCCCTCTCTCTCTCTCTCTCTCTCTCTCTCTCTCCCCCCCCTCCTCCTCTCTCCCTCTCCCCCCCCTCTCCTCCCTCTCCCCCTCTCTCTCTCCCCCCCTCTCTCTCTCTCTCTCTCCTCCTCTCACTCTCTCTCTCTCTCCTCTCTCCTCTCTCTCTCGCCTCCTCTCTCCACCCCGGCAGGCCAGAAGCCAGCAGACTGCAGACAATGACAGGACAGAAGAACTCTGAGCTCTGAGAGCAATCCAAGATGGCTGGCCCCATGTCAGTGACCTTTCGACAAGCTGGGGCTTTGATAGTGGGGTCTAGTCTGAGAAATCTGCAACGTTGTGCAATACATCAAAGAGCAGCAGTATATCGAGATACAGTAACAACCAATGCCGGCTTCAATCGTTTGAGTTGCCAGAATGATTTTGTTCTTATAATAATATCAGTTGTATATTACGAGAAGTATATATCATAGCATTTTAAACCTATGCTAGTGTGTGTGTAAGAACGTTTGATAAGCAAAATCAAAAGCTTATTGTAGAAAGGTTGTAGAAATACTCTCTCTCCCTCTCTGTCTTCTCCGTTCTTTCTTGTTCCAGCCTCTTATCCTTCTCTCCCTCCTTTCACCGGATTAGCTGTTTTCTTCCTCTGTAATTCCCATTACCATCTTCCATCACATCTCTGGCAGACAGACAACCCTCGTTTTATTATCTAGTTACTTAGTTTTATTCTTTTAGTTTGGGGGGATAATAGAATAAGCACTCATGCTTTTTTCCACCTAGTCCCTGTGTGTATGCAGTTTTGTAAATTTTGTCATCCGTTCACACCGGCACACAATAGGCTACTCTTCCAAAAAGCGGAACGGATTTAACGTGTGTGTGTGCGTGCGCGTGTGTGTGGTGTGTGTTGTGTGTGTGTGCGTGCGCGGTGTGTGGGTGTGTGTGTTGTGTGTGTGTGTGTGGTGTGTGTGTGTGTTTTGTGTTTTGTGTGTGTGTGTTCAGCTGCCGGTCAAAGTATTTGACACCGAAGCTCAAAGGGGCTGGACCGAAAACTTGCGGGCAGTGATAGATTGGCTCCGTACACAGCATCTGAACCACGCGCCTTAAGAAACTAGAATCGTCCCCCTTGGTGCTCAGTGTTGCCAGTGACAGAGTAGCGCCACACCAGTCCCAGCTCTCTGCTCCAGCGATGACAGATTGGTTCTTAACCAGCTTCCCGAAACGCTATACCTCCACATCGTTCTACTTTCTCTCAAGCTTTAGCAGTGATAGATCGGTGCCATGCAAAACTCTCTCCAACGCTGGACTTAAAGAGATTAGAATGACCCTCTTTTCTGTTTTGGCACTAACAAATTTGATCTATAAAAACAAACTTTCAGAAACAGTTAACTCTAAACCATCTGGAAATGTTTGGCTTTCACTTTGGCGTCCTCCTGAAAAGCTTCCGTCGTACCCTGGCCTATTCTGGCAGGAGAGAGTGTCCGACGCGAGGTCCTGTGCCCAGTCATCCTGTCAAGCATGCTCACCTGATCAGCCAGCACAAGCCGCGTTGTCTGGACCGTGTCTACCGCACGGAGGACCGCCGCACCCCAACAGACATTCTCTGTATGGAGAGTTGGCATCTGGGAGGAGAACCAAAAGCCGCCATCAACTGCGCGACAAGGATGTCTGCAGGAGAGACAGGACAGCACTGCACATCCACACCCAGTCCTGGGAGACCTGGCATCTGACTGACTGCAGGAGGTGGAGAAGGATCACTGTGAACCAACCCCTCCATTCAGGGATAGGAAGAGGAGCTGGTGAACTCAGAGCTGGACAAAAGGTCTGTTGTTGTTGCTGTTGTCTTCATTTTAACGTCTGTTCACTCTAAGTGATTTTAGACGAGAAAAGGTCTGCAGAAAGGAGTGATGCAACAACTGCACAGCCCAGACACCACACACACACACACACAACACACACACACACACACACACACACACACACACCCCAACACACACACACACACCCCAACAAAACACCACACACACACACATTACTGCCACCTTGACAGGGACAGAGAGTGGTTCTCCCTCATCATCGTTCTCTACAGCCACAAGTGACGCTGCCACAAAGCGACAGACAGGACAGCCAGGATATACATTATTCATGATCAATCTTGATCGATGGAGGCCTAGACTCTCTTTGGCAAGGAGAGGTGGATTCTAAACACACTTTCTTAACCACAGAACTGTAAAACATCTGGAACTGTGCTGCTTTCTGTTTGGTAACGAACGATAAATCCATACACACCCTGTTTAATGCTGGACTTTAAAATTGTAAAATCATACTGTTGTGTAACATTTTGCTTCATAGTGATTGGTTCTAAAGCAACTATCTAGATCTCCGGACTCTTGTGCGACAAGTTTGTTTTCTGTCAGGTTCTATACAAACTCTCTGAAACACTCCGAACTTCCCGCAGAGCAACTCTGAAATTAGTTTGAATGGCTACTATGGAAGCTGTTCACAGTTTGTCGACAAGATGTAGGGAGGGGATGGTAAGGGGGGAGGGGGATATCTATTATTAATGGTGATGATATGAGTGTCTGCTCTATTTGTGCCTGTGTCTGTGCGGCCTTCTCTGCCTGCCTGTTGCTTGTCTGTCTGTCTCTTTGTCTGTCTGTCTGTCTCTGTCTCTTTCTGTCTATCTGCCTCTTTCTGTCTATCTCTGTCTCTGTCTGCCTGTGTGCTGTGTCTGTGTGTCTGTGTGTTTGGTGTGTCTGTCTGTCTGCTGTCTGTTGTCTGTGTGCCTTTCTGTCTCTTTCTTTCTCTCTCTTTTTCTCTGTCTCTTTCTGTCTGTGCGTCTCTCTCTCTCTCTCTCCCTCTCATCTCTCTCTCTCTCTCTCTCTCTCTCTCCTCTCCTCTCTTCCTCTCTCTCTCTCCTCTCTCTCTCATCTTCCTCTCTCTCTCCTCTCGGATCCACATATATTTGATTGCAATACGCTTTGATATAGCGTGTCCTATCAAATAATATTGCAAACCATTGCAATCATTCAACAATTTCCAAAGATTTCTTTCCGGTTAATTCCCTTGTTTACAAGAGAATGACTCTCTCTCAGACTATAGGGCTGCTTAATTTAGATTACTACATTTGGAATCCACAAAATATATTCGAATTAATTGCACTTTAAAAGAGCATGTCCTATCAGATAACGCTACAAACCATCGCAATCATTCAACATGTCTTCAAATTTCTTTCCGAATAATTTTTCTGTTTACTTAGAGGTTATTCATCTTGAAGAAACAGTTTGTATTCTACAACAGTTGAGTTCAGTCAATATTCTTTCAAGAAATAATCCCTTTAGGTCAGTTGTAATTTACCTCCTCTTTCCTGTTTCACTCTGCCCCCACACTGCCTTCACGCTCTGTCTCTGTCTCTCTCATTTTTTACCAGTCTGTCTCTGTCTATCTGTTTGGGTATTTTTTGTGTCGGGTGTTTGTCTTTCCGTGTTTAGGTATTTTTTGTCATTTTTATTTGTTTGTCTGTCCCTCTCTGTGTTTCAGTTTATCTGTCTGACTGTCTGTCTGTCTATCTCTCTATCTGACTCTGTCTCTGTCTGTCCATCTGTCTATCTGTCTATCTGTCTGTCTCACTCACTCTCTCTCTCTCTCTCTCTTATTTGTTTCAGCAAATCTGTTTGTCTTATAATTATGTATTTGTAGATATCTCTATGCCTGAATAATCTCATTGATGAACGCATTTAAATAGAGCTATTAGTGAAACATTTGTTCACACGGGGGACAGTAAAATAACAGACAAAAAGGAAAAAGAATAAAGAAAGGATGACAAGCAATGAACAGACGTAAGGACAGATAGAAGGTAGAAAGAAACACACAACCACAAATGGACATGCACGATGAACAATTTTAATAAGTTAAGATGTCATGAGCAAGATAATACTGCTAACGAATATATCACAACGCCCACGCCCCAGAAGAAGAAAAAAAGCAATTTTAACATGCAAACAATGAAAAGGAAGGAAGATTTATTTTAAATCAATCATTTTGACAGTCTACCAAATCAGACTAGCGTTGCACAACACAAAAACTGACAAATCATAAATCATCCAAAATTAGAATAAAACCAAAATTACGAGACTTTTATTTTTTACAAAAAATATGGTACATCATCGTATCTTAAAGTCATTACATTGGAGATATGACACTGTTTATCGTCAATAAGACTTCTTCAACAAGTTTTAGGTAGTCAAAGTATACGTATTCTGTTCACAAGTAAGTGGAAGAATATTACTTGACCAAAACGAATGGCTATGTCATTGAAACATAATGTTGCACGCGCGCATGCACACGCACACGCACATGCACACGCAAGCAAGCAAGCGCGCACACACACACACACACACACACGGGACGGGATAGCCTTGTGGTTAGAACATTGCGCTCGCAATCTGACGACCCGGATTCGATTCCCGTTCAAGGGGATATTTTCCCCTGGAGTTAACATCAGTGCAGGCTCCACTTTCCCCAAAAGTCTTTCGGATGAGACTATAAACCGAGGCCCCGTGTGTGAATGCACGCAGAACATCTTGCGCACACTTTAAATCCTGTCCCGCTTTTCGTAAGAGTAGGCCATTAGGTACCACCAGTGGGAAGAGATGACAGAATTGACAAAACCGCATACACTCGGGCACTGGATGTAAAAAAGCACATAAGTGCTTATCCCATTATCCTCGATATAGAAGAATAAAATAAAATAAACACACACGCACACCACACACACACACACACACACTCCTCTCTCTCTCTCTCTCTCCTCCTCTCTCTCACACACACACACACACAAAACACACAGAGATCAGATTTTTTTCTGAACCATCGTTACTGTGGACATTGTGTTAGGATTGATAAGAAGTCCGATAATTCAGTTTTTGTAGTATGTTAAAGTTAGTTTTTATTAAGTACTGTTATCTGACATTTTTCTTTTATTGTTTGCATTCTCTTGTTTATATTACCTTTTCCCGTCTAAAATCACTAAATGTGAATAGACGTTAAACTGAAGATCACTCACACACACACAAAGTCATTAGGCAACTGCATATGAACGTAAACAAACACATCTGCTCCCATAACCCCCTCCAGGGTCGTAGGGGTACTGCGGTGACGAACGTTGCACCAGTTGGCTCCATTTGCGGCGGTTGTGTGCAAGTGCCTGGGTTGTGGAGAAGCTCTTCCCGGTCCATTCATGATGTCTGCCCATGTCTTCTTCGGCGTGCCTCTCCTTCTCTTCCCCTGCACTGTACAGAGAGATCAACAAAGAGAAAAAAACAAGCCACGTAAAACTCTATACAAAACACGAGCAACAACAACGACGACAACAGAACTAAATCACAAAATCAACTCACACTGGTAAAAATAAACAAAGAAACAATGAAAACGAAAACCCCTACAAAAAACAAACAAGTAATCACATCATTATGTACAAAACTTCATCCTGAAAAAATACAGAGAAACAAACGGAAACGTCAGTCCCGGTGACATCAAACAAATTACAAAGAAAAAACTTCTGGGACAGCAACATTTTAGCTGGGCAAGTGATGGACAAGGTCGAAAAATAACATTTAAAAGAAATGTTAGGAAATTAGAAGAAAAAAAACTAGTAGATTTACACGCACAATGATGTACCATGGTTATCCATAATTTTTAAAAGAAAGCGTACAAAAAGAGTACGTATTAAAATATTCCATCACAAAAAAACGACATGTCTTTTTGTTTTTTTTAAAAAATCACCAACAACCCCCTCCCCTTTCTATCTGTCTGATGGTTTATCTGTCTGTCTCTCTGTATATCTGTATATATGCCTACCTCTCTCTTTCTCTGTC
>CM054153.1:58961281-58963781 GCA_028751875.1 Rapana venosa | reverse complement strand
GGGAGCGCCTTGCATCCGACTGACTGCACGAGGTGTGGAAGCGCTGTGAACCCCCACCCCTCCAGTCAGGGATAGGAAGAGAAGCTGGTGAACACAGAGCTAGACAAAAGGTCTGTTGTTGTTGCTGTTGTCTTCATTTTAACGTCTGTTCACTCTAAGTGATTTTAGACGAGAAAAGGTCTGCAGAAAGGTGTGATGCAACACCTGCAACAGCCCAGCCACCACACACAACACACACACACATTAATGCCACCCTGACTGGGACAGAGCGTGTTTCTCCCCATCGTTCTCTACAGCCACAAGTGACGCTGCCACAAAGCGACAGACCGGACAGCCAGGATGGACATTACTCATGATCAATCTTGTTCGATGGAGGCCTAGACTCTCTTTGGCAAGGAGAGATGGATTCTGAACAAACTGTCTTAAAAAAGAACTTTAACACATCTGGAACTGTGCTGCTTTTTGTTTGGCAACGAACGATAAATTCCATACACACCCTGTTTAATGATGGACTTTAAAATTGTAACATCAACCGTCTAAAATCACTAAATGTGAATAGACGTTAAACTGAAGATATATTATCATACTGTTGTGTAACATTTTGCTACATAGTGATTGGTTCTAAAGCAACTATCTAGATCTCCGGACTCTTGTGCGACAAGTTTGTTTTCTGTCAGGTTCTATACAAACTCTCTGAAACACTCCAAACTTGCCGCAGAGCAACTCTGAAATTAGTTTGAATGGCTACTATGGAAGCTGTTCACAGTTTGTCGACAAGATGTAGGGAGGGGATGGTAAGGGGGGAGGGGGATATCTATTATTAATTGTGATGATATGAGTGTCTGCTCTATCTGTGCCTGTGTCTGTGCGGCCTTCTCTGCCTGCCTGTTGCTTGTCTGTCTGTCTCTCTGTCTCTTTCTGTCTCTGTCTATCTGTGTGTGTCTGTGTCTTTGTGGCTGTGTGTCTGTCTGTCTGTCTGCCTGTCTGTCTGTCTGTCTTTCTGTCTCTTTCTCTCTCTGTCTCTGCCTGTCTGTATGTGCGTGTGTGTATAAGTGTCTGTCTGTCTGTCTTTCTCTCTCTCAAGCAATTCATTCTGTCATTCATTCTTTTATTCACTCTTTCACAAGCAAGCATGGACACACATGCACATACATGTACGCACGCTCGTACCCATACACGCAAACACAGAGTGATAGAGAGACAGACAGACAGACACACAGACAGACAGACTCACAGAGACGGACATACAGACACACACACACACACACGCACACACACACACACACACGCAGACACACACACGCAGACAGACAGACACAGAGTGAGTGGGTGAGTGAAATAGAGAGAGAGAGACAGACAGACAGACACACAGACACGCAGACACACACACACAGACACACACACGCAGACAGACAGACACACAAACACACAGACACACAGACACATAGTGAGTGGGTGAGTGAAATAGAGAGACACAGGCAGACAGACATACAGCCAAACAGACACGCAGACACACACACAGAGACACACACACTTAGACACGCAGTCACACAAACACACAGACACAGAGTGAGTGGGTGAGTGAAATAGAGAGAGAAACAGACAGACACACAGAGAGAAAGAGACAGCAACAGCAACAGAGACAGACGGAGACAGACAAACGATCTCAACCCACTAGTTCCATGCAGTGCTTGAAACCATCCCCAGACGATTCCAGAAAGCACCCCCCCCCACACCCACCCCCACCCCATCTCCACCCACACTCCTCCATCCACTCACAGATAAAACATCATCCTCTCTCCCCCTCCTACACATAACTCACAAACTAACACACACACACACACACACACACACACACACACACACACACACACACACACACACACACACACACACACACACACACACACACACACACACACACACACACACACACGCACACACACACACAGGAAAGTGTTCCAGACATGCCCTTGATGTTTGGAAGGTCGCTAATCAGTCCGCAGGGCACAGACAAAAAACAGTTTGGACAAAAAAGTCTACAAGTTTTTTTTTATCTCTCTTTTACTTGTCGTTCTTTTCTTTGATTTTTGTGGAGGGGTTCTTTTTTTCTTTGTTTCTGTGTACTCTAGTCATGGTTTTGTTTTTGCTCGTTTTGTTTCTTCTCGATTTTTATTCTGTTTCATGGTGGTTTCTCCCCATGTTTTTGGTTTTCTTTCTTGTTTTCGTGGATGTTTTTCCCTGTCGTCCTGTCTTCTGCAGTTTTGTTTTATTTCTTTGCTTTTGCTGTGTTCCAGGTGTCTTTTGAGCTTTAACATTTTCTTTCTAGTTATTTTTATTTCTTGTGCCTACTTTCTTTTACTGTTTTCCTCTTCTTTGTAGTTTTCTTTTACTTTTGGTACTTTTCTGTCTATCCTTTTTATTATTTTTTGTTTGTTTTATTGTTTCCTTCTTTCTAAACTTTTTCTTTCATTATTTTTTCATCTCTTTTTTGTTGTTT
>CM054153.1:58953781-58956281 GCA_028751875.1 Rapana venosa | reverse complement strand
GTTTAACGTGGATCGGTGGTCTACATGTAAAGCAAATGATTGTATAGAAAATCAGTAGCCGCAGGTTAAGACGCGATTTGAACCTGAACCATTCCCTCGTCTGCTTCACTTTGAGTGGCAGGCAGGCTGAGTGCTAGTCTCTCATGTTAGACTATGAATTGAGGCATCATACACAACATACACTTCGCGCACGTAAAATAACCTACAGCAACAAGAGAGTTTTCCCCGGCAACAATTATGTTTAAAAACAGCATTTTCATAAAGGAGAGAGAAATGTACGAACACAAGGGGAAAAAAAAGAAATGGGTGACTCTACATTTTTTAAACGCATTTCCTCGAGAAGAGCAGACCTCACTTTGCAGGGAGAAATCTGGAAGTGGTGTAGACCACAATGTGACAATTAGACATGGAGATTAGCCACAGAGGCCGTGATGCTGTTGGGGTATTTTAATCATATGATGGTAACAATGTAAAGGTGTCCCATAAACTATAAGGTCGTAGGGGAACGAGGCGTCAGAGACCTCACTTCTCTAGGGGCCAGCATAGTGAGGACGGCGCCCATCTCCTCTCCCTCACTGCTTTACCTTCCCTGACCCTAAAGAGGGCAGGTACCCATTTACAGCTGGGTGAACTTGGGCACTGTACTGAAGCCAAGGCGCGTAAACGGTCACCCATCCAAGTGGTAACCACGCTCTACGCTGCATAACTTGGCTGGGGGGAAGCGAGTGCTCTGATAAAACTGATCTATCCTGTGCCCGGTCTTGGAATGCAAGATGAATAATCCTTAGAAGTTTGAAGAATGATCCGTAGCAGACGAAACTATATTTCCAAACAGAAGGTAGGAAGGCTTGGTTTAGAATACATCATCAGATAACCATCAGAGGGAGGTACTGCTTTGTGTTTCTGTCTGTCTGTCTGTCTGTCTGTCTGTCTGTCTGTCTGTCTGTCTTTCTGTCTGTCTGCCTGTCTGTCTGTCTGTCTGTCCATCTATCTGTCTGTCTGTCCCTCCCCCCCCCCCTTCTCTCTCTCTCTCTCTCTCTCTCTCTCTCTCTCTCTCTCCTCTCTCTTCTCTCTCTCTCTCTCTCTCTCTCTCTCTCTCCTTCCGTCCGGGAACGGGATAGCCTAGTGGTTAGAACATTGCCGTCGCAATCTGACGACGCGGTTTGGAATCCCGTTCAAGGGGATTTTTTCCCCTGGAGTTAACATCAGTGCAGACTCCACTCTCCCCAAAAGTCCTTCGGATAAGACTATACACCGAGACCCCGTGTGCGAACGCACGCAGAACATCTTGCGCTCACGTTTAATCCTGTTCCGCTTTTCGAAAGAGTAGGCCATGGTGTGTCGGTGAGAACGGATGACAAAAATAACAAAACCGCAAACACACGGGAACTGTATGCTAATTTGCACACGAATACTTATTCCATTAACCTCAAAATAAAAGATATAAAGAAAAAAACCTGTCAGAATAAATTAATAGTAAACATAGAGAAGGACGGACGGACTGACGGACTGGCAGTATCGGAGATTTGGGACGGAGAAAGAGGGAGATAATAAGCAGAGAAGGGGATGGAAGGTGGGCGGGGATGATGATGATGATAATAATAATAATCATAATAATAATAATAATAATAATAAATTGAACTTATATAGCGCTATATCTTGCAAAGACAAATCAAAGCGCATGCATTAAACTTAATCTTACACAGTCATGCAACTAATGACAAATAATCAATAGTTTAAACAAACAGATATAACAAACATGGTACGCTGCGGACCAAATCTATGAAATGAAATTTCGATAGTCAAATGTTTTGTTTTCAAAAGCACACACAACACACACACACACACACACACACACACACACACACACACACACACACACACACACACACACACACACACACACACACACACACACAGGCCATATACTTTAACAGGGTGATAGGACATGGGTTAGTGAAGGTGGGCAATCTTAGGTTTGAAATAATGATGTCTTGAGGCTGGATTTAAAAGTGTCATAACTAGCTTTCTGGCGAAGAGAGAGAGGGAGCTCATTCCAGACCGATGGACCCGAAATAGAGAAAGACTGGCGGTGGATTGGTTGAATCTAGGTACTCGTAGGCACAAGGTATCTGCAGCAGAGCGTAGGAAACGTGAAGGAGTGTACAGGTGAAGACATTCACAGAAGTAGGAGGGTGCAGTTTTGTGGAGACATTTGTAACAGAGGGTACTGATCTTATAATCTACTCTCTGTGACACAGGCAGCCAGTGGAGAGATCGCAAGAGAGGGGTAATGAGCGTAGAACAAATGCATGGTGAGGGAAAAAAGCAATAAAAGTACAATGGTAAAGAATGCATGTTAATGCCAGACTCCACACGGCAAAATCCAACTTTGCAAGCAGCCCCACCCGTAAGTGGACAAAACATCATTATGTGTTCCTCTGTCTCTGCAGGACAATAACGGCTGCCTCTCTTCCCTCTTCTTCTCCATTCATCCTCC
>CM054153.1:58941281-58951281 GCA_028751875.1 Rapana venosa | reverse complement strand
CTTTGTGTTCAACCCTCCATCACTGCACTGCACACTTTGTGTTCAGCCCTCCATCACTGCACTGCACACTTTGTGTTCAGCCCTCCATCACTGCACACTTTGTGTTCAGACCTCCATCAGTGCACTGCACACTTTGTGTTCAGCCCTCCATCACTGCACAATTTGTGTTCAGCCCTCCATCACTGCACTGCACACTTTGTGTTCAGCCCTCCATTACTGCACTGCACACTTTGTGTTCAGCCCTCCATCACTGCACTGCACACTTTGTGTTCAGCCCTCCATCACTGCACACTTTGTGTTCAGTCCTCCATCACTGCACTGCACACTTTGTGTTCAGCCCTCCATCACTGCACACTTTGTGTTCAGCCCTCCATCACTGCACACTTTGTGTTCAGCCCTCCATCACTGCACTGCACACTTTGTGTTCAGACCTCCATCACTGCACACTTTGTGTTCAGCCCTCCATCACTGCACTGCACTGCACACTTTGTGTTCAGCCCTCCATCACAGCACTGCACACTTTGTGTTCAGCCCTCCATCACTACACACTTTGTGTTCAGCCCTCCATCACTGCACACTTTGTGTTCAGCCCTCCATCACTGCACTGCACACTTTGTGTTCAGCCCTTCATCACTGCACACTTTGTGTTCGGCCCTCCATCACTACACTGCACACTTTGTGTTCAGCCCTCTATCACTGCTCACTTTGTGTTCAGACCTCCATCACTACACTGCACACTTTGTGTTCAGCCCTCCATCACTGCACTGCACACTTTGTGTTCAGCCCTTCATCACTGCACACTTTGTGTTCAGCCCTCCATCTCTGCTGCACACTTTGTGTTCAGCCCTCCATCACTGCACTGCACACTTTGTGTTCAGCCCTCCATCTCTGCTGCACACTTTGTGTTCAGCCCTCCATCACTGCACACTTTGTGTTCAGACCTCCATCAGTGCACTGCACACTGTGTGTTCAGCCCTCCATCACTGCACTGCACACTTTGTGTTCAGCCCTCCATCACTGCACTGCACACTTTGTGTTCAGCCCTCCATCACTGCACTGCACACTTTGTGTTCAGCCCTCCATCACTGCGCTGCACACTTTGTGTTCAGCCCTCCACCACTGCACTGCACACTTTGTGTTCAGCCCTCCATCACTGCACTGCACACTTTGTGTTCAGCCCTCCATCACTACACACTTTGTGTTCAGCCCTCCATCACTGCACACTTTGTGTTCAGCCCTCCATCACTGCACTGCACACTTTGTGTTCAGTCCTCCATCACTGCACACTTTGTGTTCAGCCCTCCATCACTGCACTGCGCACTTTGTGTTCAGCCCTCCATCACTGCACTGCACACTTTGTGTTCAGTCCTCCATCACTGCACTGCACACTTTGTGTTCAGTCCTCCATCTCTGCACACTTTGTGTTCAGCCCTCCATCACTGCACTGCACACTTTGTGTTCAGTCCTCCATCACTGCACTGCACACTTTGTGTTCAGCCCTCCATCACTGCACTGCACACTTTGTGTTCAGCCCTTCATCTCTACACACTTTGTGTTCAGTCCTCCATCACTGCACTGCACACTGTGTGTTCAGCCCTCCATCACTACACTGCACACTTTGTGTTCAGTCCTCCATCACTGCACTGCACACTGTGTGTTCAGCCCTCCATCACTGCACTGCACACTTTGTGTTCAGCCCTCCATCACTACACTGCACACTTTGTGTTCAGCCCTCCATCACTGCACTGCACACTTTGTGTTCAGCCCTTCATCTCTGCACACTTTGTGTTCAGCCCTCCATCACTACACTGCACACTTTGTGTTCAGGCCTTCATCTCTGCACACTTTGTGTTCAGCCCTCCATCACTGCATACTTTGTGTTCAGCCCTCCATCACTGAACACTTTGTGTTCAGCCCTCCATCACTGCACTGCACACTTTGTGTTCAGCCCTCCATCACTGCACACTTTGTGTTCAGCCCTCCATCACTGCACACTTTGTGTTCAGCCCTCCATCACTGCACTGCACACTTTGTGTTCAGTCCTCCATCACTGCACACTTTGTGTTCAGCCCTCCATCACTGCAATGCACATTTTGTGTTCAGCCCTCCATCACTGCACACTTTGTGTTCACCCCTCCATCACTGCACTGCACACTTTGTGTTCAGCCCTCCATCACTGCACACTTTGTATTCAGCCCTCCATCACTGCACTGCACACTTTGTGTTCAGCCCTCCATCACTGCACTGCACACTTTGTGTTCAGCCCTCCATCACTGCATACTTTGTGTTCAGCCCTCCATCACTGAACACTTTGTGTTCAGCCCTCCATCACTGCACTGCACACTTTGTGTTCAGCCCTCCATCACTGGACACTTTATGTTCAGCCCTCCATCACTGCACACTTTGTGTTCAGCCCTCCATCACTGCACTGCACACTTTGTGTTCAGCCCTCCATCACTGCACACTTTGTGTTCAGCCCTCCATCACTGCACTGCACACTTTGTGTTCAGCCCTCCATCACTGCACTGCACACTTTGTGTTCAGCCCTCCATCTCTGCTGCAGACCTTGCAGAAAACCAACACCAGTGTTCCTGTGATAGGCTACACAGTGGCGTGCTTCTCATCTATAATACCCCTCACCCCAACACATATACTCACCCACCTACCCACACATCCATATTCACAAAAACGCGCACGTGCGCGCGCTCGCACGAACGCATACACGTGCGTGCACACACACACACACACACGCACATGCACACTTACCTAAGTCTTTTCGAAGTTAGGGACAGTAAGTCATTTTCTCTCTCTCTCTCTCTCTCTCTCTCTCTCCTCTCTCCTCTTCTCTCTCTCTCTCTCTCTCTCATCTCTCTCTCCTCTCTCTCTCTCTCTCTCTCTCCCTCTCTCTCTCTCTCTCTCTCTCAGCGCTCCCCTCTCTCTCTCCCTCTCTCTCTCTCTCTTTCCGCTCTCCTCTCTCTCTCTCTCCTCTCTCTCTCTCTCTCTCTCTCTCCCTCTCTCTCTCTCTCCTCTCTCTCTCTCTCTCTCTCCTCTCTCTCTCTCTCGCCTCTCTCTCTCTCTCCTCTCTCTCTCTCTCTCTCTCTCTCTCTCTCTCTCTCTCTCTCTCTCTCTCCTCTCTCTCCTCTCTTTCTCTCTCTCTCTCACACACACACACACACACACTTTTCTTGTCCCAAGTTTTGTTCCCAAAGTTACCGACCAGCAAATCATTCCTCTGAAACTATCTCTCTCTCTCCTCTCACTCTCTCTCACTATCTCTCACTCTCTCCCTGTTCATGTGGTGAATAATAATATTGTCAGAGAGAAAATACAGATAGATGTAGTGTTGTGTCCATGTGTCTCTGTTTCTCTGTCTCTGTCTCTCCATGTCTCTGTCTGTCTCTCTGTTTCTCTCTCTCACCCTCTCTCTTTCCTGTCCTCTCTCTGTCTCTCTTTGTCTCTCTGTCTCTGTATTCTCTCTCTGTCTTTGTGTCTCTGTCTCTTTCTCTCTCTCACCCTATCTCTCAAACCCCCCCCTTCTCTCTCTCTCTCTCTCTCTCTCCTCTCTCTCTCTCTCTCATCTCTCCCCCCCTCTCTCTCTCATCTCTCTCTCATCTCTCTCTCTCCTCTCTCTCTCTCCCCTCTCTCTCTCCTCTCTCCTCTCTCTCTCTCTCTGTCTCTCTTTTCTCTCTGCTCTGATTCTCTCTCTGCCTCTGTGTCTCTGTCTCTTTCCTCTCTCACCCAATCTCTCCCCCCCCCTCCCTTCTCTCTCTCTCTTCCCCTCTCTCTCTCCTCACTCTCTCTCTCTCTCCTCTCCTCTCTCTCCCTCTCTCTTCTCTCTCTCCTCTCGCTTGATCAACTAGCAGTTTGTCACGAAATCTCTCAGTATTTCTATCAAGTCTGTCCTTTTGGACAAAAAGTATGTATATGCAAAGGGTTTTTTTTTTGGGGGGACGGGGTAGATGTCAAGGATTATGTCTAACTCGATGGAAGTGTCTGAGATTGTTATTGTTTGTTGTTTTAAAGAGTTTATGCATCTTGCATAACAGTAACTTCTACATTGTATAGTCCATATAAACACTGGGTTAGGCCAATCTTCCCTTGTCGATGCGCATTGTATACAATTAAAGCAATGCGCAGCTGAAAGAAAGAAAGAAAGAAAGACAAAAAAGAAAGAATGAAGGGAAAAAAGAACGAAAAGAAAGAAATACAGAAAGAAAACGAGAGAGAAGAATGACAGAACCAAAAGATAAAGAACGAAAGAGAGAAAGAGAAAAAGGGTTAGTAAAGCAAAAAGCAAAAACGAAACAAACAAGTATATGATTGACAGCTTAATGGGTAAATAAAAAATAAAACGTTGCATCAATTTTACCAAGCAGACAGCAAAACAAACAACAACACAAGAAACAAAATTGTTGTGATCGTAAGAATGTTTTCTTTTAAAAAGTGAAGAAAAAAAGAAGATAACGGGAGATTCGGAACAGACGAATAAACGAACGAAAAAACAAACAAACCAGAGAACGAATGGAAGAGAGAGAGACAGATAGAAAGAGAGGGAGAGAGAGGGAGGGAGAGAGAGAGTGAGGGAGAGGGAGAGATAGAGAGGAAAGAGGGAGAGAGGGAGGGAGAGAGAGGGCGAGAGAGGGAGAGAGAGAGAGGGGGAGAGAGAGAGAAAGAGAAAGAGAGAGAGAGGGGGGAGAAAGAGGTGGGGAGGAGAGAAAGAGAGAGAAATAGAGAAAGAGAGGGAGAGAAAGAGAGGGGGAGAGAGAGGGAGAGAGAGAGAGGGAGAGAGAGAGAGAGAGGGAGAGAGAGGGAGAGAGAGAGAGAGAGAGAGAGAAGTGTTGAAGGGAGAAAAGACAAAATAAGGAAACAAAATAACAAAATCTTCAATAGACACAAGGAAAAAGAGAGGAAGGAAGGAAAAGAAATCAAAGCAAAGAAAGTTTTGATATCAAGCGATCTCCCCATTGGCTGCCTGTGTCACAGAGAGTAAACTATAAGATCAGTATCCTCTGTTACAAATGTCTCCACAAAACAGCACCTTCCTACCTCTGTGAATGTCTTCACCTGTACACTCCTTCTCGTTCCCTCCGCTCTGCTGCAGAAACCTTGTGCTTACGAATACCTAGATTCAACCAATCCACTGTTTGTCGTCGCTCTTTCTCTGTTTTTGATCCATCGATCTGGAATGACCTTCCTCTCTCCCTTCGCCAAAAGCCTACCTTTGACACTTTTAAATCCAGCCTCAAAACACATTTGTTTCAAACCTAAGACTTTCCCCTCTTGTTTCATCTCATTTCTGTCCTTGCCCTCACAGCCGTAACCCCCATCACCCTGCCAAAGTACAAAAACCTCTGAAAGCCGCGTGTGTGGGGTGTGTGTGGGTGGGGTGTGTGTTTCGTGGGGCTGTGCGCGTGTGTGTATAAATTTGAAAATTTTTTTAAAAACCCATTAAAATTTTTATAACTTTTTTGCATGTGAGGAAAGGGTAAATGGGAAGCGCTTTGATTTGTTTTTTTTCAAGATATACGCTATATATATTCCCACTTTTTTCTTTTTCTTCTTCTTTTTCTTCTTCTTTCTTCTTCTTTTTCTTCTTCCCCCTTTTTCTTTCCCCCCTTCTTCTTCTTTCTTCCTTCTTTTTCTTCCTTTTTCGTCTTCTTCTTCCTTCTCTTGTCTTCTTCTTCTTTTCTTCTTCTCTTTTTCTTCTTTCTTTTAATAAAAAAAGGAAAATAAAAAGAAAACCACAACAAAAATTTGGAAAGAAAGAAAAAAAAACGTAAAAAAGATCTGCATTAAAATGCTGATTCGACGGAAACGTGTAAAAAAAAGCAAACAAAACCCAAAACCCTTTTTCCGAATTCAAAAAGAACGACACTAATAAAAAACAAAAACATAAAGTAGTACACACTTTTTGACAAAAAAACACAGTGGGGCACTCAGTAGGGAAAAAAATTACGAACAATTTCTGCAAAAAGCTATGTGCCAGTGGGGGCAATATAAAGATTACACACGGCTTGTTTTTTTTTTAATAAAAAAAAGTTTGAAACACCTGCCCACTTTAAAAAAAAAAAAAAAAAACAAAAACAACACATCCCGGGAAGAAAGTGAAAGAGAAGAGAGAGAGGGAGAAGAGGGGAGGGGGGGGGAAGGGGGGGGGGGGAGGGGCAGACAAAACAAACAGACAAGAAACAAGGGAGACAAGAGAACTTTAGAAAAGAAGAATGGCGAAATAAGCCAAAACAACAGCCCAAAAAAGAGACCAGACAGACAAAAAAGATCGAAGAAAGGGCAAAAAACCCGCGAACCCGGAAAAAAAAAGACCGAGAAGGGGCAAGGCCCGACACAAAGCAGAAAAAAACATCCTTTGGGAGACTTAACCCGGGGGGGCCCCGGGTGCGAAAAAAGCATGGGAGAACCTCTTGGGGCACCCTTTTTAAAAACCTGTTCCGCTTTTCGAAAGATAACCAATTTTGGGCCGGGGGGGATGAAAGACAAAATCTACAAAACCGCAACACCCCGTGGGCGGATGTAAAAAGCACATGAGGCTTAATCCCTTATCCCCGAAAAAAAAAAAATTTTAAAAAGAAAAAAAAAAAAAAACCCCCGGGGATTTTCTAAAGCTGGGGAGAAAAAAAAAGAAAACCCCAAAAAACGTTACACAAATACTTTAAAAAAACCAAACAAAAAAAGTAAAAAAAAACAACAAACGCAACAAAACTTTTGAAAAAAACAAAGCGGCGCGTTTCCTTTTTCTTTTTTAAACCCCCCCCCCCCCCCTCCCCCTCTCGTTTTTTTGTCTCTTCTCTCTGCTCTCTTTTCCCCTCTCTCCCTGTCTCTCTCTGTTCCCGTCTCTCTCCTCCCCTCTCTCTTCATCTCCCTTTTTCCTCTCCTCTCTCCTCTCTCTCTCCCCTCTGTCCCTGTCCCCTCTCTCCCCTCCCCTCCCTGTTCTCCTTTTCCCCCCTCTTGTCCCCTCTCCCCCTGTCCTTTTCCCTCTCCCCCCTCTGTCTCTCTCTCCTCCTTTCCCCCTCTCTGTCTCTTTTGTCTCTCTGTCCTCCCCCACCTCTCTCTCTCTCTCCCCCTCTCTCTCTCCCCTCTCCTCTTCTCTTTTCCTCTCTCTCTCTCCCCCTCTCTCTCTTTTAAGGGGATAATTTTTCCCTTTGGGGTTTAAAATCAAGGGAGACTCCACCCCCCCCCAAAAATTTTTCGGGGTGAACTATACACCGAGGGCCCGTGTGCGAAAGCACGCAAACATCTTGCGCACAATTTTAAAAACCTGTTCCCTTGGGCGAAAAATAGGCCATTCCCCATGGGCCGGGGGGGAACAAAAGAAAAGAATTTTTAAACCCCCCAACACACAGGGACTGGATTTAAAAACCACATGAGTGCTTTTCCATTTTTTCCCGAAATAAAAGAATTTTTTTTCAAACATTTTCCCCTTCTCTCTCTCTTTTCTCTCCCCCCCCTTTTCTCTCTTTTCTCTCTCTCTCTCCTCTCTCTTCCCCTCCCCCTCTTTCCCCTCTCTCCTCTCTTTCTTTTATCCTCTCCCTCTCTCTCTCTCCTCTCCTCTCCCCTCTCTCTCTCCCCTTTTTTTTTTCTTTCTTTCTTTTTTTTCTTTCTTTTTCTTCTTTCCTCTTTCTCTCTTTTTTTTTTCCCTCGCATGGGGAGTAAAAAGGGAAAACACAACAAAACCCTTTTTGTCACCACAATCAGCGATAACCTCATTTATTGCAGCGGATTTTGTCAGTGTTTTCGGAACCGGCATTCTTCCCAGCTTTGATTAAAAACATAGACTATAAGCTTTTTAAAAAACGAAAAAGTCATGGGGACTAAAAAAAACAATATCATCCAAAAAAAGGTAAAAAGGGGTTTTTTTCTGGTTTTTTTTTTTGTGATATATATAATATATTCATGAAAAAAAATGATAGGGAAAATAATTTGGGAAAAATCAAAAAAAACGGAAAACGTTCTCTCTCTCCTGTCTTCTGTCTCTGTCCCCCTCTCCCCTCCCTCCCTCACTCTCTCCTCTCCCCTCTCTCCTAACATCTATCATCTAACTACTATCTGTCTCCCTTTTTCTCTCTCTAATCCCTTCCCCTCTATCCTCTCTCTCCTCTCCCTCTCAACTCCTCCCCCCCCCTCTATTCCCCTCTCTCTATCTCCCCTCCCCCCCTCTCTCTCTATCAAACTCCCCCCTCTCTCTATTCCTTATCCCCTAACTATATCTCTCTCCCTCTCCCCTCCTCTCCTCTCTCTCTCCCCCCTCTCTCCCCTCTCTCCCTCTCTCTCTGTCCCCCCTGGCTGCTGCCTGTGCTCTGTCTGTATCTCCCCTCTCCCGTCTCCCCCTTTCTCTCTGTCTCCCCTCCCTGTCTCCTGTCTCCTCTCTAACTCCCCCACACACAAACACCCAAACAAAAACAAAAACCCCCCAAACACACACACACAAAAAAAACCACCCACAAAAACACCAACACACACACACACCCACACAACACAAACACACAACAACACACACAAAACACACACACCCCCACACACAACCACACAAAAAAAACCCCAAAACACACAAACTAACAGGAGGTTAAAAGAACGCCCCGCAGAATTAGAGATAAGGGCGATGAGATTTCAAACACTGTTTTCCCCAATCCACAGCAAAGGGCCCCCCCCCCCCCCCCCCCCCAAAAACCCCCCCCACCCCCCCCCACCCCCAAACCCCTTCCACACCACCACCCTCCCCTTTTGTCCCCACAAGTAAATGAGCAAAGAAACAATGTTCTGATTATGTTCAGGTGGCCCTGCCGTTGCTAAGAAAGACAGAAAAAAATCGCGAAAATTCTTCATTCTTTTTTCTCTCTCTATCTTTCAAGTCAGAGTGCGGCTACCTTACTGGTGGGTAAAAAAAAAAAACACGGCGGCATTCGCAATTTCTCCATTTTAGAGAACCTCGAAGCTTTAACGGAGTAACTGAAAGCAAAAAAAAAAACAAAACAAAACACAGCCCCCCCCCCCCCCTCTCTCCCTTCTTCTCTCTCTCTCTCTCTCTCTCTTTTCTCTCTCTCTCTCTCTCTCTCTCTCTCCTCTCTCTCTCTCCTTCTCTTTCTCTTTCTCTCTCGCACCTACTCTCAGTCTCTTTCTCTTTCTCTCTCTCTCTCACCTACTCTCAGTCTCTTTTTCCTCTTCTCTTTCTCTCTCTCTTTCTTTCCTCTCTTCCCCCCCTCATTTCTACTCTCAGTCCCCTTTCTCTCTCTTTCTCTCTCTCTTTCTCTCTCTCTCCCTCTGTCTCTCTCTCTCTCTCTGTCCCCTCTCTCTCTTCGCCGTCAATTTTGGAGTTTCCACAAGGATCCATACTAGGACCTATTCTCTTCTCACTATAAAATAAACGACCTCCCTCTCCACATCAAATCCCAAAATTTTCTCTCTTTCCCTCCCCTCTCTCTCTCTCTCTCTCTCTCTTTTTCTCTCTTTTCTCTCTCTCTTTCTCTCTCCTCTCACCTCTCTCATCTCTTTCTCTTTCTCTCTCTCTCACCTACCCCGTCCCCTTTTTTTCCCCCCCCTCTCTCTTTCTCTCTCTCTCCCTCTGTCTGTCTGCTGTGTGGTGGTGTCCTCTCTCTCTCTTCTTCTCTCCTCTCTCTCTCTCTCCTCTTCTCCCACCTTCTCTCAGTCCTTTCTCTCCTCACCCTTTTCTCACTCTTTTCCCTCTTTTCTTCCTTTTCCCCTCCCTCCTCTCTCTCTCTCTTCCTCTTTTTTCTCCTCCTCCCTTTTTTTCTCTTCTCTCTCTCTCTCCTCTCTCCTCTTTCTCTCCTCTCTCTCCTCTTTCTCTCTCTTCTCTCTTTTCTCTCTCTCTCTCTCTCTTCCCCTTTTCTCTCTCTCTTTCTCCCCCTTCTCTTTTTCCTCTTTCTCTCTCGCACCTACCTCAGTCCTTTCTTTCCCTTTCTCTCCTCCTCACCTACTCTCTTCCTTTTTTTCCCCCTTTTCTCTCTCTTTCTCCCCTCCCCTCTTTTCT